>JAWLRI010000180.1:1993190-2041781 GCA_034781795.1 Crypturellus tataupa | reverse complement strand
GTCACTGCAGGGCAATGCCCAGGAAAGAACAGGCTCCTGGACAGCGCCCGCCTCAGTGCCCGACTGGCTCCCGACTGCTTAGTCTGCCTCCTACGGAAATTTTAAAGGATGGATAGGAAGTCAGGCCTGGGTTTACAGCTATTTCTCCATTTTGATTGACGGTAATGACATTTAATGTTCCCATGATTTAAAACAGTGTTTATATGCAATGTTAAGTGTGTTAGCAACATTGATTAGCAATAAGTTAGCTCTCTAAGGGCACCAGGATGGAGTATGGGCCAAAGACACTGTAGGAATCTCTTGTGTGAGACCTTATGCTATAGACTATGGTAGTGTGTGTCTAAGTTCACGTATGGGGCAGTATTGTTTTCATGAGCTGCTAATCCTTGTGCTCTGCGGAGACTAGTGGTTTTCTATCTAATCCCTTAATCACGAGGGCTCTGTGACGGGATGCGCAGAGCTATTCTGCTGACTTCTCTACTCAGTCTGATCATGCGCATTGCATTAGCTCCTGCGCAGGGAGGCAACAGTGTTGATATCTTGTTAGAGTCATACCTAGAGGAAGAAGCACTAAGTGCAGAAGGCTCTGTAGCAGCTAGCTGAGAATTGCATTGAATTATCTGTATTGATGCCTGTTTTGAGGCTGTAGGTAGTGGAAGGTGGTATGGTGTATCTAAGATATACATGGCCTTCTCTGAGTATTCTGTGTTGTCCATCTGCTTTACAAGTGGGTCAGCTCGGCAGGGGTAGATATAGGGAGGGGAATGCAAAGAAGAATCTTCTTTAGGCTTGTGAGCTGACATGGAGCAGTAAACATGGGGTAAAAAGAAACCCGAGAGGAAAATGTGTATGAAAAACATCCAGTTCCCACATGGAATGTCAGAAGCTATTGTTGCAATACTGCCTTTATAGCTCCTTATCAACAACTTCTCTGCCCTGGACTCTGCGTTCCAGTATGAGTCACTGACAGCCTAAATCAAGGGTAATTCCCTTGCTGCACCCCTGTGCCCACCGGGATTTTGGCTGAGGGAAGCGGCCGCTTGTGCCTTGTGCGGTGCTGGATACCCCAGACTCCCGGGGAGGCCGTGGAGGCCATTCTGGAGCCGGGAAGCCCTGCGCACACGGGACAATCCCGCTTTGGGAGTGCTGGGGCCAGGCGCCTGTTTAGCCTTTACCCCAGTGGAGGGGCCAGTGAAGCTGTTGTCCCCTCTGAGATGAGGATATGGAATTCAGTTTCTTTTTGCAAGGGGGCTAAGGACAGGTAAAATTTAAAAAAATAAAATAAATACAGCTTCTTTGTCATCTCCTCCTCCTGTCTTGTCAAATACTGCTGTAATTAAGAATTTTTCTCATCATGGAAAGTTTAGTTGTAAAGTTTTGTTTTGCTGCACGAGATCTTTCTAAAAGTGCCTACAGGGGGTTGTTTTTTAAAGTGCAACTCTGAGCCATTAGCCTATCAAAAACAGGGTTTGTTTATGTACAATATCTGTTACATGTGACATAGGAATATTTTCAAATCAGGGTTGCTGCTTTTGTGAGACATTTGGATAAATTTAATCAAATGATAGGAAATTAGGAGCAATCCTATAAATGGCATTTAAAATCTTAAATTGCAAGGTCAATGCTCTTTATAAAATGTAGAGATCCAAATTTCTTTTCTAAAATAAACTCCTACTCTTAATCTGCTTTTCTGAACTTTTATCACTGCTCTCCCTTTTTACAGCCAGTGTACAGAGAACGGATAATTCATCAACTGGTTTGAGCAGGTCTCAGTCCTGTATCTTAAAGCACTGGGTGGATCAGAAATTAGTGAACTGGGAAGAGCATCCAGGGGAATCGGTGCAGACTATGGTCTGGAGCACAGGAAACTGAAACATGATTTTGTTGTTGTTGTAAGAGAAGCTTTTAAGGCAGGAGAAGACAATCCAGGGGCTGTGGTAGCACAAGCAGGATGCTTAGAGAGGCAGTAGTTGCTTAAACCAGCAGAGGTTGTTGATGCTTGACTTCATATATATATTTAGATAGATATGTGTGTGTGTATATATATATATATAAATAATGGGGAGAAAAAGAGGTTTTTCAGCTCTGAGTTAGTACTTCAAGTATGTTGGATTAGAATTTTCTTTCGATGCTTTTCTTCTCTACATCGCTCCAGAATTGTTGGTGCTCTGAATGTTTGTTCTAGCTATCCTAATTGGCAGACACAACCCAGCTCAAATAAAAAGTTTAAATGTTTAATTTTGTCTACAAAAAAATCTCATCTAATTCTGTCAGTGTAACACATGCTAAGGTTTTCTTAAAAGGGGAGAAAAAAGACCTCCTTTCTCAGGTTTTTGTTAATTTACTGTGATAACACAAAAACATCTCAAAACTTCTTTTTAAAACTGAACTGCTGCAAGTTTTTTCTTTTTTTCTCCTTTCTTGAAAAATAGAATATTAATTACATCTTGACTCTCAGAAGGGGCATGAATCTTTCAAATACCCTCTCTAGAAGCTCATGCACCGTCCAATGCCCTTGGTAGGGCTCTGGTTTCCAGAGCTGTGGGGAGATCAGATACCTGCACCAGGTGCTGAGGATCTACCCGGTCACTGGAGTCACCTCGCATACATCCTTTGGAGGAGACGCAACAGTTCCTAACCAAAAGCTTTAGCAATATCTTTAATGAACAATGCTGGGCTTATTCCACAGCTGATGATCTTTGAGGACTGTGTAAGTGGAGTGATTGGGGATGTGGAGGCTGAGAGAGAGACGGAGGAGTGCATGAAGCATTCCTCACCAGAGCTAGACTCCTAAGGGCCTTCAACCTATTTAAAAAGGATCATCATTCATCAGCACCATCATCATTATCTGCTCGATCGGGAGGAGGAGGGGGAGGGATAATCAGCAGGAGATGATCAGCGTCTTATCACTGAGCTCCTTCATTTCAGTGCTTAAACTGCAGGATTCTTTCTGGAGAGATAATTCATATTTTATCATTAAAACTGCTGATCATAACCTCGTTAATATATGGATATTGCTAACACACACAAAAAAAGCTAACACGGTAAAATGTAACACTTCTATTAAATTACTTAAACTAGTTTACCTCGCCTCGACATTACTCCCCTCCCCAGTGTTCTGCTACCATCACAGGCGCTGCTTGTACATGGCGCACAAAATCTATAAACTCTTTCCAGGAATACAAAAGCGTTCGCTATGATGTTGATAAGAAACAGGACAGTCACTCTCCCCTGACATATTTGTTCTTTAAAAACAAATCAATGGTGCAGGGATTTGGCACCTGAATGCAGAACAACGGCTTGATGAGGCAAAGATTGTCTTCATTAAGGACATTAATATTCATAGAGAGTAGAAAATCTGACACAAGAGAGGACTCACTAACCTTTTCTCATATTAGATTTTTACTTCTTAACACAATTACAGTCCGGCAATGACTTAATTAATGCTGCTTTTTGTCAGACTGCTTTAAAGAGCTGTCAATTTGGTCCTGCAGAGGCTGTCAGTGAAAGAGAAAGACAGTCATCTAGGCTAAAAAGACACAGGAAGAAATTCAAACACTTAATAACATTCAAAGTGCTATGCAAAGTCACATATCAACCTGTATTAAGGCGAGTTTTTGTCTTGCCTCTCTTCCTACTTATGCTAATATTTTCCAGGTAAAATTAGGGCAACCACCAGCTCTAATACTGAAATACCGGGCAGAAAATGGAGAAGGGGTCAACAAATTTCATGTTAATAGTTTCAGGCTACCAGGGTCCATCTATGGAGAACAGAGGAGGACCAAGAGGACTACTCTGAGCATCCTTCTTCAAGGCCGCCCATAAAGGTGTCTCTCTGGTGGGAGAACACCTGCATGTTTGCATCCCTATTTCTGTCTCGGCCTCTTTGCACACTGGAGAAGCCAGGAGAGTATTTTATAGTATTTATTCAGACCGAACACCATGGAAATCCTCCTGCAAAGCTGGAGGACTCCTGAAAGGCTCATGGGCTTTTAAGGTTGTTAGAAGTTGGTTTGAGGGTAGCTTCACAACTGTAGTGATTAGGATCTGTAGGACTACGATCCTACAGATCTGTAGGATTAGGATCCAGTCCCTTACCAGCTTAAGAACAGAACTAGAGTAGAGAAATGCTTGATGCATCTTCCCACCTATAGAAACTAAAAACTAGCCCCAGTTCTGTGCAGCTTATTCTTCTAAAGCTGGTATAGAGTTAATTGATAGGGATTCTGCAGATTTATACGACTTAAGACGATGGACACAAGAACACAAACCCATCAGATTCTTGTATTAATGAAGAATTACTTACACATCAAAATTGTTTAGACTTCTTCGTATGGTTTTCATGGATAAGATCTGTTATTCAAAGTTTCTTAGAGATGATGGGTCTTATGAACAGTCATAGTTCCTCTGATAACTTCCAGCATGAAAATGAGGTGAAAATGAACATAGTCAAGTAAATTGGTACTAAAACTTTTATTACTAATTATCTTATTTAAAAGACATTTCCCTTATTCTTGACACACATGTTGTAAGTTACGTTATAGTGGAAAGTGAAATTTCTGTCCAACCTAATGCTATGTTTAAGGAACTTCATGAGTTTATGGGCTTTGTGGAAGGCTTGCTGTTGTATAGGCCTCCAAAAATAAGCTATTTTTTACAGGTTGGGCATAGTCTGTCATTATCATTCAAATGAAAAATGGAAGCTGTTATGAAATTCTTTAAAAAAAAAAGACCTTTTTTATTTGAATTTCATTTATGTAAAAGTTTTCTGGCTGGTTCAGCTTTCATTTTAATACTGTAATGCAGGAAGAGAGAAGCAAGCTTCATAAAGAGGTAAATATAATTAAATTTTAAAATATTTACTTCATGAGCTACTTACTATAAGGCATAGACATTCTTCCCAAAACCTAGTGTAAAAATGTGTGATATCATCATGGAGACTACAGATGATTGCATTTAAATTAGGCCGCTCTGAATATTTCTCTCTCGTGCATACAGAGGGGACTAGGCTTTATATATAAACAGGGCCACACTTCCAAAAAGTGTCTGTACTCCACATAAATGAGGAAAGCACTAAGCAAACCTGAGAACTGTTTGGATAGCATGAGTAAGCTTTTTCCCCTTGGGGAAATCTTATTTGCTTTGTGGAACACAGTCCTGGAAGATTTGGACTGGACTGAGTTATGCAGTCTTAATATGATTGCAGAATTATCTTGTTGACAAGTGCAGAATTATAGATTTGAATCCATTAGCTAAAAGGGTCCATAAACATTTGAATAATGGCCTTCATGTTTTTCCATCGGTCTATCAAACAAAGCATCCTAAAAAGGATATATTAAAAAAAAAAAAGAAGCTGTACTTAGTGTAAAGGGCTAGACTGAATTAATTTTATTTGCTTTAAAGATAAGGACGCTTGTTATTTCATATTGAAAACATGAGTTTGGTGCACTTCTGCACTTACACAGCTGCATACATTTGGCACTTGGCAAAGTACAAATATTTTGTAATAAATGATAACGTGTTCTACTTGAATCCAAAGGGAAAAACATCCAACTAATTTTTTTTACCAGTGGAAATGTATAAATCAACAAGACTTTTGACTGATCGTGACAGAAAGACTGGGAATGCTTTGCAAAAGTAGAGTTCTTGTATAAAGGGACAGGTACTCATCTGATGTGGTTCAACATAATTTCATTGAAGTAAATTTATATTCAGGCTCAAAATACTTTACAGGGTTTGCATTGTGAATTTACCACATTTCAAAGGTAACTATTCTGAAGTTATCGTATTTATGCCAAACTTAGCAAGTAGCTTCTTACTGAATTTATGGTCTCATGTTGAACTGGGGATCGCTGTACGCTGGCATGGGCAAGCATGGTTTTGAGCATAAATTTCAAGAGGCCATGAATGTGAATATATTTATGAATTATCCCCCTGAAATTGTTGGGTTTTTTTTTAATTGTATTGTGGATCTGTAACAGTTTCACCTTCAGCTGTATGTGCCACGTTAAGTAATCAATATTCCTCCAAAGCTTCTAAAGAAGCATTCAAGATTGTTTTATAAATTACTTTAGAAAATGAAAATGAGTATGTTTTTGTGTATATAGGGTAGGATAGGGAATTACTGTTGCAGTGAGACGGGGTGGAGTGGGAAGGATCTTCTTCATTTTGATTTCTTTTCCTACCCTCTCTTCTCCCCATCTTGCAAATCTTTTGTGGGTGAGCCAAATGTAATCAGGTTTGGCTCACTTGGAGGAATTAGGATGACTGAAAAGTATGCCAGATTTCAAAACAATTTCTAACAGTTTCTGTGATACTGTGTAAGCAACTGAAAATTGACATGTTGTGTTGTGCCCAAGTCAGCCAACTGCTGTCACTGAATAATTAGATTCGCTAGAAGAAGGGAAAGTTTTTCTTTTTCTCTCTTTTTTTATTCTGAGAAAAATTATTAGGAAATAATGCAGGAGCTTTTTTGTGTGTGTGAGGAATAGACTCAAAACCTTCTGTTCTTAAAGTGAAATTTTAAAAATAGATTTAATCTGGACCCCAGAAGTATGTCTTTCATGCGTTTTCGTACATAAAAGTATAAATGAGTTGTCTGGGCATTTGCATGCCAATACGTATGTCACATACAACTGGAGAAGTCATTGTTGCAAATGGTTGAAGTTGTTTTTCTAGCATAGATGAGTTGTTAATTATTTTTATTTCATGTGGAGCATCAATTTCAAGAACTGACTTCTGATGCCAGACATAGGCCATGATCTAATTATAGCTTGACTTGTCATTTAGTTATGACATTTGTGAGGATAGATGTAGAGCCTGATTCCCCAGGAACTTCTGCCTCTGCAAACAGGGCCTGAATTGGGCAGGGAGCTGTTCTGCTTTGTTAGCCTTTATATCCCTTTCCACGCTTCTAGTGGAACTATAAGCGATTGCACATTCAATAGTGAAAAATCACGCCTAGTGAAATAATAAATTAGTGCCATAGCCAAAACAGACAGGTGAAGAATTCAGATCGTGCCACCAATGTGCTCGCTTCACGCAGTTGTGAGTAATGTGGAAATGCTAATGCTGTCTGGAGGGGAAGAGCTGGAAGACTGCATGGGCGAGATCCTCCGGGGACTCCTGCTGCTCACATCAGCTGAAACCTGAATGGGGACCAGAGAGACTGAGTTAAATTAGGATATCACAGGAGCCAGAATGAAATTGGAATAATTGGAAGGATTTTTTTTCTTTTTTGTTACATTTTTCAAACTGCCTCATTAATAGTTTTTAGTAATTCCAAAAAGCAGCGCAAATACCATCCATTTTTTATCTTATTCATAGCACCTTCTCATCCATTCCCCCTGACCCAAGGTTTGAGTATCTTAACCAGCATTCTAGGTAATTCTTCCATCTACAGAAGAGCACTTGGTCTGCACCTTAACAGGGGCTGGGCAGGGGGGAAGGAGAGAAATCAGTTCAAACAACGATGTGACAGACAATACAAAATATACATGGTAAATAAATGGTTTTTCTATTAGTACTTTTTTTTAATAGCCTCTTACCTAGGTCTTCTCTAGATTGTAAATATGCAGAAGAAATGATCCTAATGATAACAGCCCAGGTATTCTTGAAATTTCTCATTTTGCTCCCATTAAATTCACCTGGTGTTGTGTTATCCTGCTGACTATGGCAAATTTTACTGTTGTGCTAGCTCCATGTTAATGGTGACAGTAAAATAATCCAAAGGGGCTTTAGTGTTTTTATTATTATTATTCACCAGCACAAGATCTTTGTTATAACAACATCTAACATTAACTGGTGTGATTGTTACAGGAATGGGTTTACCAATTAGTAATTAGCAGGGGGAAAAAAATCAAAGAAAGATAAAGTAAAATACTGTGGCTTGTTTCTTCACCCTGTGTGAACAGGGGGCTCTCAGCCTTGCAAGGAGATGCAAACACTCATGATTCCACGGCCCGATGTGCAGGGCACTCTCCACCCCAGGAGGAGTTAGCTCAGCCCAGAGCCCCAGGTCACAGGGAGGGGAGAGGAGTTGGTCAGGGGTGATTCCCAATCCCTGCTCCAGCCTCTTAGGAAAGCTTAGGAAAGGAGTACGTGGCTGTGCTATGGTCATCCCCGTGGATGGTCCCATCCTCGAGCTGGTCCTGCCAGTATCTCCAGCTGCTTTGCAAGTGTATCAGGTCTTTAGTGAGCTGGGTATTAGGAAACGTCAGCCAAGTGAGACTGTCCTACCTCCACAAGACTTGCCCCTTCCCTTCGTTGTTGGAAAGCACCCAAACTCCCACCAGGGCTTTTCTGATGGGTTTTCTGCCATCCCTGATAGGCCTTTCTGCCATCAGCCTGGCACGCTGGCAAAGCTGGGCACTTCAGCAGTTTTATTGTTAACTTCTTTACTTGCCCATTACCTGTGAAATTCAATCAGTGATACTGGAAGGGAGGGAGGGAGGTTACTTCCTTTTTATTTATTTTTACTTGAAAATCCCACTTTTTCCCTGTAAAATTCTCATACTTTATCAGCACGATTACAGATGAGAGATTAATAAGCAGCTCTTCCCGGGCATCCAAGACTACAAATGTAAATTCATATTTCCAGCTAGGGTTAATGATTGCCCCTCTTGTTTTATTGGCTGTGGAGAGCGCTTTCTGAAGGGAATTCCATCCAAGTTAGAAACTAGCTTTCTTTAGAAATTATTAAGCAAAATGAGATATTAGTTTTGGCCATTTTAATCTGCAACATGCTACCAATGCAATGTGAAAGAGTAAAAACTGTCACTTTGCGTTTATCAGCTGGGGGGAAAAAAGAGACTCTTTTCTTTCCTTAAAAAATATTTTATATCTCTACTATCCCTGACTTGGTCTTGCAGAGAAAAGTGCTACACTACTCATTAGTACTTCGCAGTTATTCGTTCCCTGGCTGAGACAGAAGAAGCTTTAAATCATGTGGGAGAACAGGGAAGGGAAAAGAAAGAGGAAAACAAGCTTTTTGAACCCTGTAATGTAAATTTGCAGACAATTATTCATTATTAACTGCCTGAAGCATCACACCTCTCTCACCTTTGCTGGAATGTCTGAACATTAGGGTAAACAACACACTGCTGTCTTATCATAATGCGGTCTGCTTCACTGCAGCAAGAACTTGTCAGAAACAGATTGTGATGTTGACTTCTCAATAGGGGAAAAAAAAGGCCTAAATTAGACTTCTATAAAAAGAATATTGCATATTTATTTCCACAATAACACCAAGGAAAAACGTTAGTCAAGAAGCAAGCAATTGGGTGAATAAATAAGCTTGTCTTTGTTCTCATCAATTAAGTTATTACATCAGTTGGAAAACCAGTGAATTATAATACAGATGTTTAATGAAACACTGCTGTGCCTATAAGTCAAACTCCTATTTTGTGGTGTGATTTTGGCTGCATAGTTTTGTGTGTGTTAAACCGTATTTATTAGCTGATACCCATTATTATTTTGAGCAAGGTATAATTCAGTTGTCAGGCTCCAGCTCTGGGAAGGAGATTTAATCAGTGAGAGCCCGCTTTGCTGCTGAGCATAAAACAATGCGGGTTTCATGAAGCAATCACACCAGTGTGAAAAAATGGGATTAATTAGTATTGTACAAGAACAGGCAGCATGCTCATTAAAACCTTGTGAGCTGCCTCTTGATAAACTGCCACTTGATAGGGCCGCATTAATGTGACAAGGCAAAGACTTTATTTCCAAATCCTTTCTGATTATATCTCACTTTTAAGTTACCTGAATTGACTCTCTAAGGCTTTTGGAATACAAAGATCAAAATTGCAGCAAGAGATCCCCAAGACACCTGGACAAAGGAGCCATGCTCAGATAGCAAGGCTTCAAAAGACAACTTTTTTTTTGAACTCCCATTCAAGCATAAATCAATAGCTGTACAATGAAGCAGCTCCGAAGGTGGTAAATTTGCATTTGTACTCAGCAGGTTGGGCTGGAACTTACTTAGCGATTAGCAACTACCTAATGAATCCCATATACAAATTGGGTGCCTATCTGCTTAGCAATTGCTTCATATTTTTGTCACTATATAAAGTCTTAGGAATATTTTTACAGCTTCGAGTATGCCCTGAGAGAAGGGGAGAACAAGGTAGGTGCTCTTAGCTCAACATCTGTTTCTCATAGTTTAGGTTGGCCACTGATGGACCTGGGTCATATTTCTTTTTTTATCCTTTCTTTTAGAAATGTTTGCAAAATAAAAATGTAGATTCCCGCTAGCAGATTTGTTTCTACATGACAAAGTGTAATAGGAGATATGCCTGAATAACAACAGTAAATGTTGGATAGGATGTATTTTTGATCTTGGGGGTTATTTTCCTTTAGGCCTAATGTTTTATTCCTTCCTGAATTTGTAGCGGTTCTGGTGATTTACTTGCATGTAATTCTGGCTTTTTTTTTTTTTTTCCTTGTGGATTAGCAGCTATAATGAAATGAGATCTGAACTTCTAATAGTTAACCAAATCTATCACCTGTTTCCTGATGCATAGGTGCTCCAAGATGCTGACTTTCCATGAAGCTTTAGCTGACATTGTACGTAAGGCAATTGTAATGCAATACAGTTACCTGTCAGCATATATTTGTAGGTGTGGAAAATGCCATTCAGAGAACAGAGATCTCATATTCCCTGAAGCTTTTCCCAACTATTTTATTTTTAAGCAAAAACATCTTGTTAAATCTCAACACCCTATTAGAGTAATGCTATCAACCATGAAGTCTGAGTATTCGGTTACCAATTATAGGTTGTTTGCTAGTGTACAGGTGTAATTCCCCTCATAGCTACCAGCACTCGGCATCATACCTGCAAGGTACCTGAGCTGGCTAGATACGGATAAGAACGATGCTTTACAAAGTGATGTGTTGCAATATTATTAATTTAAACCCTTAGATTTCATTGTTGTGATCTGGGCTACATGATGCAATGCAAGATGACAGCCATTGAATTAATAGAAAATAGGATTCATCTCTTGAAATTTCACACAAAAAAAAAGAAGCAAGAGAGACAGACAAAATAAAGGAAGATGGATAGACAGACTGATAATACCCCTAATACTTTTAAATTTAAACTGAATGGTTGAGATAATTTTAAAATACTAATGGTATTTATCAACAGTGTGATATTAAAAAAAAAAACACACTCCCTCTCTCCCTGTTTCTCTCTTCCTCTCTCGTTGATTGCTTTGTTGAGCAAGTCAGTGAATATTTTACACTTTGTTTCTTTTATTTTAGCAAATGAACTGCCTGGAGCTAATGTAGTGTAAGTGGAAATTTCAAGCACCAATGTCTACTGCATGATCCAATAATAGGAACTTTCTTTCCCTCCTAGCTCTGTAACGTAGTGTAGCAGCAAACTCCCTGATGCCTCCAGGTAGTCACATGCCTGATTTATGATTATAAACCCAGCTCTGGAAGAGGTTAGCGAGGTAGCTTAAATTGTTGTTTTTTCTCTAATGAACTGGGGTCAGAGGGAAAGGACTGCATGTAAAATCCTATCGTATTGTTACTTACACCCTACATGCTGCTACTTTTTCTGCTGTTGTGAAGGTATTTTCAGGTGATCTTAATTGTGGATGCCATTTTATTACACCACCTCACTGAAAACTGTGTGAAATGTTCTGCTTGTTACTTATTGTTCATCTATAAATTGGAGCCAAGTATCTATTTCAAGGGGGCAAGAACAGTCTAAAGATGGTTTAAAGACAGAATGGAGCTGTGTAACAACTATAGAGAGTAAAAAGGAAAAGATTTTCTTTTCTCAGTAACAGTATTCTGTGATGTGGAATACTGTTCATCTCACCAATGTCCATATAGACTGGAAATGGGTATGGCAGCAATGCCTGATATATGCAACCATACAGTAATATTCAAAATATTTTCACAGATGAATGTGGAAGCCGATTTGGGACTGATTTGGGATTAATCTTGCTCAAGAGTTCAGGAAAGGATGGGAATATTGTGCAAGCTCAGGATACCTCTTAACAGATCGGTCTTGTACAATTAAGGCTTGGTCAGCATATCCCTGAAGTTTTACTGACCTTGACAACACTTCAGCGACCATATTTTCAAATAAATATCTTTTTGGGGGCACTTCTTCCCTGTGGATTCAGTGCAGATGAACTTTATTCTGGCACAAAGCCTGTTAACCAATTTTTACTTTTGATATATTATTTATAACAACTCTAAAGGACGCCAGGGTTATGTGACTTTCCCTTTCAGTGATCCCACTAGTGAAAATGTACTGTCGGAGACACATTTCACATTTTGTACGATTCCTGTTGTTCCAGTACATCAAAGTAACTGATTGTGTCACTTTTTCCTATAAGTAACCCAAATTTTGGAATCTGTGGGATACAAGTGTTGATATCAGCTGCTCAAAAGCAAAAGATTTTTGTTTGTAGAGGTATCTCATCAGCAGCCTTGTACCTTTGGGGGGATAAAATTAATATTGCACATCTGCATATAGCAGACGTTGTAAGCAGAATGTGAAAAGTTACTTTAATTGTAGTGTTTGCACGTGTTTTTTTTCTGACAGCTAAAACTTGGGCAATAGAAGTTCATAGTTGGGTCCTTGCTTCACTTCTCGTCTTCCATCATACCCTCAGGTGGATGTTGTCTCAGTTCCATCAGTTATATCATTCATGAAAATAGTGAATAGCACTAACTAATGCAAGGAGAAACCCCATGTCACCTCACTTGGTGTAGCCTCCTGTTCTGACAGCGAGGCATTCGTAAATACTTTGAGTGCAGTTTTGAAAGAAACCCTACTTTTTTCTCTCTCCCTCTAGACCAAGTTTCCTTTACTTATGGCAATCAGAAGCTTTTCTGAATTTTAATATATGGTATCTACTACCTTTTCTTCTGTTCAGAAGCCTGCTTCCTTGTAGAAAATTAGGTTGTTTGACATTTTCTTCTTAAAAATTGTCTGTTGGCTGTTATTCATCTTGTTATCTTATATAGAATATAGATAATTTTCTTGTTTCATTTTCCCAGAAATTTAAATGAAATCTCCTTCTTTATAATTTCCTAGCTACTTCTTTCTTCCTTTTTTCTTCAGTCTTTTGGCATTTCACCTATTCTTCAATATTTCTCAAAAATAACTTTAATACCTCTGAGCTTTAGTCCTTTAGATAGCCTGGGTTGAGGTAGAAAGGACTACAAAACACAAAATGATTTGAAAAGATTTAAATTGTTCCAATATTCGCTAACCTTTCTCATCAAAGACTGCAGTCTTGCTCTGCTGTCACTCGTATTAATGACGATAACTATCTTTGTGGCAGAGACAAACCCCAAGCCATTAAACAGCAGACGGTCCTGATGACGTCTGTCAATAGCCTCTCTGTCTCTTTGAGTTGGAGCAAACTGAAAAGTTGGAGCAGCAGAACTTTTAATTTGTCTTCATCTTGCTAAATTTCATTCAATCTGTGTAGCAGTAAGTGTGTCTGCTGTAAATCACCTAATACAGAGAGAATTTTGAAGTTGTTTTCATGCACAATCATACAGAGACTGGGTCTTACATGATGGCTGCATCAGTTACTGCATCACAAAAACTTCTTGCTACAGAGAAGCAGTATTAGTTGGACTTGAGAGTTGTACTGTGCCCTGGAGAGGGGTGTGGAGGTGGTGGTGGTGTTTTTTTTGGTTTGTTTGTTTTTTTTTTCTCTCCCTCCTCTAAAGGCTTCTTAAGTGCTAGAGCTCTTAGGTGTGCAACGAAGGTCAGACAGGTTACAGAAGCTTGCTGGGTGCCTCAGTTCACTGTTCCATACACACTTTAAAAAAAAAAAAAAAAAAACAAGGTCACTTTAGATAGCTATATTGTACTAAAATTCCTAACTCCGGAATATTCTATATTTTTCATAATGCTGGAAGGACTTTTGTTTGCTATCAATTACAATCAGGCTATCATGGATATATATCCAGCTAACCTTGATGTCAGTTGACTCTCTCTTGTCACGATTACTATGAAAGAAGGTGGTGAAAATCTCCCAACTCAGGAGCCTTCAAGGCAAACTTTCCTTGTCAAAGCTACCCCTGCAGGGTGGGAAGGCATATTGAGCTTTATGAAATGGCTTCATCCAAAATAACTGGGAATCTTTGTGTTTATCTTCTTCAGGAGATTGTCTAGAAAATTACTTCCATAAAATATTCTGAATTTCATGAATAACTATTTTTCTTTGGTGTGTCAGAACCACATTGGCTACAGTCTCAATGGACCAAGTCATGGATTACACAAATGGTGCTTTTTCTGTCCATGACTCGTCTTGTAGGTGTCTGTTTATTGGATTTTTTACCTCTGAAACTATCCAATTAACCCATGTAACTAACTGATGAGTTGTGGTATGTCAATGATGGAGAAGCGAGCAAGGCTCAGAGGGAGCCTTTTCCATCCTTTCTGGGCAAAGGCTCCATGAGATCATGCTCCAAGAGCAGGGCTGGCAGAGGTGCAACTCACTGCTGAGCTCTGAGCAGCAAAATCTCATGTTCCCACAGATTCTTCATGCAAGTGGAGGAAAACAAACAGTCAATGATTGGAGAAGGTAGAAAAGGAGAAACGCATCCATGCTGCAGAAGCCATTTCCTCTGTCTACATGTGCAGCTGCTATGTCTCAAGTTCAACTTTCAGGTAGGACAACTTTTTGATGAGATATTTGAAACATAAGGAGGAAAAATTAAAAATTCATGTGCAGCAGTAAATTGCAAGTGTGTGCTCCTATGTATATCTTTCCCTCTCGCTAGTTGCAGCAGTGTCTCCCCATTGTTCCTGATCTATTTATACCTACAAAACTATCATATGATATCGTTAAGTAACCCCTGCCTTGCAGCTGCGCTGAACTTGGGGTTATTATTATTGAAATGATGTGTGTGTCTAATGGTCTGTCCGGAAGAAAGAAGGAACATGTTGTTCTATATCAAGCAATCAACATTCACACAACTTCAACATCTTCGAAGGTTTTTAGTTATCCTTATGTTTATAATATAAAATACAAATTTAGCATTCTCAAGTTACATCTCTGAGGGTCTGCACTTTTTCTTTGGGCTTGTCTGACAAACTTCAGCAGTTGCCATGAATTGATCTTTTGTATAATCTCTTGTTTCTGTCTTGCAAAGTGGAAAAATTATTTCTTTACAATAAAAGAAATTCTTATAATACTTAATAGAAAGGAGATCAAGGAACCAGCAAGTATGCTTTAACTGCTCTTGAATTTAGCACATAGAGAATGTAGTTGGTGATATTTTGCTGTTGAAGCGACACCATTAAGTTTTTAAAGTACATTTAAAAATCAAAGCTGTAAGCTATATTTTAATATTGATATAGCCTTCGCCATTTTGTCTAAGCCAGAGTATTTCAGCTGACACCAGAAGGATTTTTTTTTCTTGGTTTAGTTGCAGAAATAATCATGTTAAATATCCACTCATTTCTGGAATATCATGAATTGGAAACATCAGTAAAGTGTGTCTTAAACAAAAGTGACTTCGCTGATGTATAATAGTGGATGCTTCTAGCATTTTATAGAAAACTCATTAAAATAAAATCATTCTGCAGTATAATGCTACCTAGCAAAGGATGCTGAAAACTCCCAAACTCAGATATAAACATTCACATGTCAAGCTAAGCCTGGGATAACGTTTGTACTAACAGTCAAAATAATCACCAGGTGATTAAGGTCTCCTCTTAACAACAAAATTACATTGCAAATCTCCTGGACTCTGAACAGGATTCACTCTCCTGGTGTTTTGAATAATGATAAGGGGGCTGGTGATGTAATATATATTCTGGAACACTTTGTCCACATGTTATCGGAATGCCCGCAGTATAAGAGTTATGGGAAATATATCATCGTCCCCAGACTAGAGTTTATACAGAATATTACTCTGCCATAGGATCCCTTTATCTACATTCTAGATGGCCTGACAATGACTCCCCAAATGCTTGAAGCCAATTTAAAAAGGATAGTAAGAGCACTCTAATAGCTGAAGTTATTACTACTAAAGTGTAAATCAATGCTGTGTACGTTCCAAGAAGGAAGAGCGAGTCCAAATGAGTTTTGTCTTAATGGAAAGTGTATTTTAGGTGAACTCTGCATTTGTGGAAGCACATACTACATATGTGGTTCTGTATCCTGCTTCATATCTACCTGCACCTTCCTGATTATCCTTGCACCATCCCAACAGTGGATTTGTTTGTTTTAGAACAAAACTGACCTTTTCTTGTTTTCAATGACTGCAATAACTAATCCTAGCTTTGTTGTGTTATGAGCTGTGTGTATAGGGTGAATATAAGGAGCAAGGGGAAGGTCACATTCAATAATGCTGCACCCCTCATCTGCCCCATCCCCTCCATGTTCATCCTTGATGCGTATGGACCCCAGCACCTCTGAAACTCCTTCTGCTGTCTGTCAGCCCCTTCATGTTCTTGCCCTTGGACTCTAGTACAGCATTATACCATTTCTGCCAGCAAATATTTCTTTATAATTTTAACAGTGATGAATAGGTCTGTCAGGCACTTGCGTTGGGTTGTATGCTAACACGCACCAAAAATATGAGTTGAGGTCATGGGCTGTGCCTAGTTCCGGGGCGTAGGTTTTCTCATCCTTGATTTATTCACAGCAATCACATGACAGGCACTTTTGTCAAAGTGGATGTAAATCTTCTAATTTCAGCTCATCTCCAGTGCTCATCTCAGTATGCTGAATGCCATGGGTTTTTAGGGCTTACTAATGGGGCCCAAGATCTGGATATGAACCTCTATCTTCACTCATCTCCAGTTATCCAGAAATAAGCAGATATTAGAGAAGGTTGGAAATTGGTCTCCTATTAATAATTAAAAAAAAAAAAGTGATAAAAGACTCTGATCTTGCCAGTGTCATAAGTAATGTCACTTACTAAAGTGACTGGCACTAGCTGTAGGCTCAGAAATGCCAATTATAATTAAAGCCATTATTTTCAAATACAGTTCAGTTTATTTCTGGTGAAAAGTAAAGAGAATTTTAGAGTGACAAATCTCTCTGGAAAATGCAAACCTGAAGGAAAAGCCTGTGTTTTTTAGAACACCTATAATAATTTGGTTTCAAGTTTGAAATTAATATTCTGTTGAAATGTAGTCTTTAAGATCAGTGTTGACCAGCCTAGCATACAGCACAATATTACAGTATTTATGCATCTGTCAACATCTTCTTTATAAAGCAGAAGAAGACTTACAAGCCAGAAGTGACATTTAGTTCTTAGATCAACAACCTTCAGACATCTCAACGCAGTACAGTTTTCAGAGAGGCAGCAAACCATCATTGTCTGAAAAATCTGATGCCTTTTCTACTAGGGTACCCAAACTATCCTCCATTTTTGAGAATAAAAACCAAAGATTTTTAAATGGGGGGGGGGAAAAGACAGCTATGACCTGGTTGCACATATGGAATTGCTGACCAAGTGAGGGTTTGGTCATTTACTTATAACATATTGCAAATAATGGTGGTATTGAAAAACCATATAACACCTTGAGGCATCAAAGTGGGTGGGTTTCATCCCTGGAGTGAATGCAGGAGCACAATTTGCTCAAGCAAAAGCAGCAGGGATGACAGCCCAGGAAGGAGGCATGTGCCGTGTCTGCACTCTGAGCTCTCGGCCTGGGCCAAGTCCTGGGAAGGTCCGAGGGTCTGTGAAGAGCCTGGCGTTGTATCTGCTCAGAAGATCATGTTCTGGGGTGCCCTGAAGCTCGGGTTGGCTGGTAGCTTAGTCTCGTTCTGATCCAGCGGTAGCTGCTTTTTCTCCCGCACTGGCTGCTTTACAGCGCCGTTTGCCCAAGGCCGTGGTACGTTCGTGCTCTCAGGTCAGGTCCCTACTGCAGACCACCATGGATCTTCCTGATACTCAGGTATGGTGGGAAGATCTTAAGCCTCGTGTTAACATAAAATATAGATAAAATTCCTGCTTGCACTTGAGGCAACCAGATTTTAGGCCAGAAGAGTTGCTGTAGTTATCTTTTTTCCCCTTTTTTCCTCCCTAATGCTTGTCTACAGCACAGAGCAACTATTTTGTCATTATTGTCAGTCCTAAAATCTTGGCTCTGTTTTCTTCCTTGTAATCTTGTGTTGATGTCCTTTATGTTCCCCAGCCCTCTGTTTAAAAGTATTTCCATTTGATATGATTAACAGCTCTTGAGAATGATCGCTATTAAGGACTTGAAGCTCAATTTCAGATATTTTTGTGGCTCTTCTGGTGGGCCTTGCTGGGATAAATTAAGCCTATTTTTCCCCTGATTGCCTCGTTGGATCTCTTTGTAACTTCACCTTGTATTCCTTTCTGTTCAATACTTTTCAAAGTACCGAGAGTTTAAAGAGGTACAATAAATCCCAGATCAGTTTTTAATGACCATGGTAAGCCTGCTTGTAATATGTCAGTAAGCTGAGCCTAAAAGCCAATGGGGAATAGACCATTTCTGCCTTAGTAATTGCCTCCACAGAAAGATTTATAATGTCATTATCTGAATCTACAAGAAATAACTCATAGAGCTGAAATACCCTAAAAAAATATTACAATTCTCTTAAAATCTAGTCATTCATAAATGCTAAATCATAAAACTTTTTTCAAGATGTTTTATGTTAAAAATAAAACCCAGTCAAAATATAAATGTACTTTTCTTAATCAGATTTTTCGTTCTTTATGTATCTGTTTTCAGTGCTGTAGTTTGGGCAGAGGAATGGTGCAGTGCACAGCTCAGATCTAGCACTGCGCTGTTGAAAACAGACAAGTACTGAAAAAACACAAAGAGGAAGAGCATTTCTAGTCATTTTTCTTTATTTGTGTGTGATTCCAGGGGGGAGGAGGGTTAGTTAGCACTGCAATAAAATTAATTTTAGCAATAAAAATCACTTTCCCCTTCTTTCACCATTTTCCTATGAAAAACCACACTAAGCATCCTGATAAATGTACTGCAGTACTGTTTTAAGCCATTCCAGCCAGCTTCCTTTGCCCTTAGCATTCCCCGATCAGAAGGTATCATTCATTTCTTTCAAAAAGCAGGAAATGTACTCTTCAATTTGTCTGGTGTTTAATAAAGTGCTAGAATTACCATAGCTACCCTCATGTTCTGATGCTTTAATACAGTGTGAGATTTATACTAATTTCAGCCAGACCATCTTCAGTGCAGAAAACCTGT
Organism: Crypturellus tataupa; assembly: GCA_034781795.1. NCBI lineage: Eukaryota > Metazoa > Chordata > Aves > Tinamiformes > Tinamidae > Crypturellus > Crypturellus tataupa. Next base: position 2,022,601 of record JAWLRI010000180.1, on the reverse strand, counting down.
ACGCTTAAGAGTGCACTGTCAGTGTACTTTTTAATTGAGCTCCTATATAAACTAAGTACTGATTTCTAATCTAGAATCTGATTTCTATGACCCTGAAGATGAAGTAGTTGTGTCTCTTATTTTTTTGTCTTATGTTCATGTTAGCATTTTTTGAGTGTTTTTGCTATTGCTTTTTAATTGTTTTCATTAACTGTTTAAAGAAATAATTGTCATCATTGCTGGAGATGTGTTGTGATGCAGTTGCTTTAACCTGATCCAGTGATTCCTAAAGTCAATGAAAGATTCCCAGTCTTCCCAGTCTGATACGATCTGTTTGTACTCTGAAAGTTGTATTAAACTTCTCAGCACTTCTAAATCATAGAAGTTAACATCCTTTTAAAGTGTGGAAGGTTGCTATTAATCTGAATAGGTCCAGGATTTTATCTCAGAGCCCATACACCTCAGAAGACAGACATCTCTATAAATAATTAACTATTATTCATTTCTAGTGAGCATTATAAACTTTCAGGTTCTTTGCTTCAAAGAAATGAGTTCCCTGAAACAGAGTATTTCCCACTCAAGGTATCATGGTCTTCATAATACCCCCTAAATGCTAGATGTTGTTGGAAACAATACCAAATTTCTCAAGTTTAACAGTGATTTGTAGCTAAATCAAATCATACAAAAGTGTGCTTCTGCCTCTGGATGTGTATATGCACGTCCTATCAACATTAGTGGGAGTATTCCTTTGTACAGAGGAGAAACCACACTGCAATGTATTGCTCATTCGTGAGCCTCAGTCTGCCTTGTAACTCGATTTTCTAAACCTTTCCCTGATTTCTGAGGCAATGTGATGTATACTTTTCAACACTGATTTACACAAAGAAGTCGATGACTTAAACTAAATGGAATTGGAATTTAGGAACAGTCTTAAAAAGATGTTTAGGGAGAGGAAAAAAAATCAGATCATCGTCTATAAAAGCCTATTTTCCTTAAGAGCTGCTGCACACTGAGTCAGATTTATAATTTGACGTAAACTTGATTCATTGTTGATCATTAGCTTTTAAACCTAATCTGGATTGAGATCAGAGTGTAGCGACTAAAATAAAAATCCTTCCACTGAATTTAAAACCCTGTGAAGGAATTGCAGTAGATGCAAGGTGGCAGTCTAGTATGAGCTGTCTTGGGCCACGTCCTTAACCAGGAGGAGTACAAATTTGCTTTCATCAGAAATGTTGATAATAGGATTGTAGCAGAGAGAACCGAACCACAATAAAGGATGAAAGAATATCAAAATATTCTTTTGCTCCTTCTGTTAGAAACTCATCCTGTAAGAGTCAGGGCTAAATAATGAATCAAGGCTGGTCAGGATTAGTCTCTGGTTATTCGTTTGGTGCCATGCTTCTTCTCTATTGTATGTAGCAAATGTTTCCTGACAGGCCAACTAGGAATAATAAAAGGATAAAGGACTATGGTGACACACTGAACGTTACAATTATTATTCCTGTCCTCTAGATGTGGTTTACCTTTAACAGTGTCAGAGGTGGCTGTTTGAGGAGTCCAGGCAAACAGAGATGAGCAGTTTGCAGTGTGAGTGCCGACTGTAGCTGCAACTGGTGCTGTTGTCCTACAGCACCTGCCTATGCGAATGTGCCTTAAAATTGATAGGGCTGTGAGCAGGTGAAGATCTATGTGGGGTTTTCTGTTTGCAGGATTTTTTAAAAATGTGTATTCTCCTTCTTGTGTCATGAAAATGATTATTGAAGTTTGCTGTTTTATCCTTGTTCTAACCAAGACGCATTTGTTGATGAGATCTTTCAGAAGATCTTTAGCCGCTGTCGATGATGTTAACACCTGTTGTACACATGAGCTTTACTGGGATCGAATCCACTTGCCAATCTGGATCTAGAGCATCTCCTCGAGTTGGACTGCTGCCTCAATACAGAGTGGCAAGCACGTAGGCGTAGTGCTCGTTTCCGTCGTCTGACGTAGATGTGCATGCCAGCTTCTGTGCAGCTCCATTTTGTCGGCAGCCAACATAAGAACTTGGACATATGGATCATACAGTTGTTTCCTTAAATCGAAATGCTCTTCCCTCTTCTGAGATGTACTGTGCATTTCCTTGCCAGCACTCGAAGAATAGGGTCTGATCTAATTTAGACTGTTGTGCTTACAGTTCGACACCAAATATTAACTGTCTTCTCCACCATCCCCTTCCCTATCGCAGGAGACAGCTGCAAGCCCAGCCAGCACGAGAAAAGTCTCATGGTAAAGACAACGTCTGGCCTTAACAGCACGTTATTCAGCATGTAAGAAAGTTGCCCCTTCAGGAATTACCCTGTTGTTATTCCATATTGCTCCAAAAAGTGGCAAGTTCACAAGGCCTCAGCATTCATGAAGCCCATTTTTAAAGAATGGTTATGCTTCATGATATTTAAGTAAAATTTCTTTTCTTGTTGTTGTTATTTTTTGTTCCCTAAATGGGAGGTATTGAATTAGCGAGCTGCTGTACTGGGTGCTGTGAGGAAATGCCTTATCCTGTATGGCTGCAGCAACTACAGATGTGACATCTCCTGGGGAGAGACTCCCAAGAAGGAGGAAAAGGACCCAAATAAGTAATAAAAATACAGAAAATTGCTGCTGGATACTGTCTAAAGAGGCTTTTTTCTAGGAGGGAGATGACTATAAAACATTGTGTAGCTTGATACAAACGTTCAAAGCAACAAGGAAAGCTGCGGGGAGAGAGAGAGGCCGCAATGTGGAAGGGTCGGCCATGTGCCTGGTGTTGGGAGCCTCGCTGTTTCACCTCCTATGCAGCTGACGTGGTTCTGTTACATTGTTGGGTGACATAAGAAAGAAAATAGAGGAATTAAGCAAACGGCTTAAGGCTAAAGAACTTTAAAGTTATTCAGAAAATAGAACTGCGTTCTGAAGAGGTAAAGGACTGCGCTTCTCCTTAGCTTCTGATTCTATGTGGCACTTTCCACACCTCAGCCTGCCTGTGCCCACACAATCTGTTTGGCTAATTGCTCTGATGTTGGTCCACGTGTAGTGCTAATGAAATCGGAGTATACAGGCCAAAAGAGAGAGATTTAATAGGGGGTGTTCACCTGCGGTGGTGGGAATGGAGCTCGCCATATGCCAGGGCCGAGCAGTTGGTGAATCTGTCGCGCGGAATCAGCCGCGCTGCCCCTACCGTTGTGGTTGTCGCCCTGAAGAGGTCTCGGTCAGCACCTCGAAATGGCGGTCGCGGGAGCGCGACTCTGCCGCCCGTTTGCTTTTAGTTGTGCAAATTTGCTCCAGAGAAACGGTGCTCTCAAGATGCTCTTAAAATTTTAAAACCTGCAGATGTCTGGTTAACGCTCTCCAGCCGAATATGGCCCTGCGCTGCGCTGAGGTTGAAAGCTGCTTCTGGGTTTAAGTGAAATTGGTCCAGGCAGTAACGTGCAGCAGCAGAATCGTGGTCTGCTTTAGCGAGGGGTGTTCTGCTGCCCCACCAAGGCAGGTATGGAGGGAGGGGTGACAACACGAAAGCCCACGTGTATTACGTGTGATGAGGTGGTTGCTGAGGCTGTAAGCGAGAGCTGATGGCCTTGCACCGGATGAGAAATGTATTGCTTTTCTGTTGCGTTTTGCAAACATTGCTTCATTTTTTTTTTTTTTTGTGTGTGAAAACTAATTCTTTAGGCAGCTCATATCAACAATACTTGCTACAGAAGTGAATTAAATTAGACAGGAACCTGCTTTCATCTTCATACTGGTTTAATAGTCAATTAATTTCCAAAAAACATTAATTGAAAATAACTTTCTAATGTGCCTAGGTCACTTTTGAAAGGCAAAACTAACCTTCTAAATCACTTAGGTTTAGCAGTGTTGGCCAGAGCAATGTTTAAACAGCTTTTTAAAAGCCCAGACATTCACTCTGTGGGTAAAAGCTGTCTTGTCTTTGCTTGGGTGTTCAGTACCTCCTGCCCTCGAGTTTGAATCCTACTTTTGGCCTCAGACACAACTGCGTTACAAATAATGGTGTGTCTGGAAAAAAAAGAAGAGATCATTGTATGGTTTGTCACTGTTCAGAACACTTATCTTGGACAAAATCTTGTTAGACCTGGAGACTTTAGGCATAAAGCGTTCAGTGAAGATTCCGTGTATTTGACCTTCGCACTTGTCTTTCAGAGCTGTCGCTGCAGCGGAGGAGCAGGGATTAAGCTGAGTGCAGCCCCTGGGGCAGCCTTGGGTAAACGTCGCTGCCCCTGCACCGAGTTGGCACATCCATGTCCGCCAAACCAGGAGCACAGGGAAGAGGATCTTGCGTCAGCCTGAGCTTCCTTGTACAGACATACTGCTCTACTAGATCATTACATTTAGTACTGAAACACAAAGTTAAAGGGAAATTTGGATGCCTTACATTAATTTCACTGTGGTGAATCTATCCTTTGGCTTGAAAAGGGCTACAGTATAGCTGGCAGCTTGCACTGGCACTAAATTAGCACACAAATACTGAAGAAGGATGTAAAAATCAAAACTCTGATTATGATACAGTAATTTTATAGAGTTCTGCATTGCCTTAAATCCACTGCAGAGCTGCTGTTCATGTCAGTGGGCAGTATATGGCCCATCGTTTGTCAGGCCATTTAAATTCAGTGGCTTAGCACTTAGTCTTTTGGAAAACATCCTGCACGTTTTGATTTACAGCGCTGTAGAGCTGATTAAAAAGTCACTCGTTAAAAAGGTATCTTTTATTATAATTGCTAAATATTTTTTTGGTGTAGTTAGTAGGTTTCACCTTTAAAATGATGTATGTCTCCTGGCTCTTGTCCCAAGCTGGTGGATCAGAGCCACTGGCTGGTAGATTTGTACTGAAATGACAGCAGCTTTGCAGCGCTTTGCGCTTTCACATGCTTTCTTTTGCTCAAGCAGAAGAATATTAGCCTACTCTTGTGGGTGGAGTAGGATTTGAAAACCTGGCTTTCACTCTGATGCTGGTTCCCTCTCTGAACTGGGAGAAGCTGTTTAACTTCTTTCACAGAAGCTGTAAGAGTACCCATTAAAGCTCTTAAAGTCCAAAGTAATTTTGGCCAGAGAGTCTGTCCAGATATGATGATGTCCTGTTCAGTTAGATACTGTGGTGCAAACTTCTAGGCCAGTGTAGCCTGAATATCAAGTTTCATGCAGTTTCTGGCATTGCTAATTATCATCCTTTCATCTGATCTATCCTGAATTCTTGCAGGAATATCTGTTCTGGAGTCTGATGCATTCTTGTCTCAAGGGCAGCCCTGTCAATCCAGTCAGGACAGGCTGGTGAGCACTGAGAGGATCTGTAGCATCTGCTACAGCCAGACTAGGAGGAACCATATAGTGCTCTGCTCTACGAATTAGACCAGGGTGGACAATGCCTGAGGTCAGTCAAGGGAAGAGGAAAACTAGTCCACATGGTAGGCAGGATTGAGACAGGGTTTCTGAGAGGGTTTCCTGTCAGGAAGCATCCCTGAAGAAGCAATTTCATAGCTGAGCTGGCATTTTTAACTCATCTTAACTCTTGACTTGAAGTCTGCAGTCAGCCCTACAATATCATCTTCGGAGTAAGATACTGCTTTTCTAGCAGAACAAAAGAACCATTAATGACACCAATTAACCAGTGTAATTCTCATTTACACCTCTTTATTACCTTCCACACACAGTATGTGATACATTATACATCCCATTAATTGTTAACATTACACGCAAGTCAAGATCTTTTATTATACTGGGTCATCTATCATTGATACAGAGATATAGATATTTTATAGCTGAGCCAACTAACACTACTGTAGAGCAGAATCTATAACCATTTTCACATCAAATCTGATTGTGTTACTAAGCCCTTTAAATGTGCTTAGTATGTAATTTGGCCTCCTCCCAGAAGGTGTTTTACAGAGGGGAACAAAAAAGTGTGATTTGGGATAAGCTGCATTTATTTTGTATTTTTAAATAGTGAAATTTTCACATTTTAGAAGGTAGAGAATTGTTCTGTTACACTGTAAATTCTACATATCTAGCAAATGTAATAGCTGTCTATTAGGTCTTGAAAGTGTAGAGGAATTAGCAAAGGAGCTCTTTCTAAAGGGAGACTTGGTGAGAATTATTTTTAAAAAAGGGTCCATGATTTTCCATTTTCAAAGGGTATGAAAATCAAAACTAATGCAGTAAATGCAAGTGTGCTTTGCTCAGCCTGGTACTTGCCGTAGAGCTCTAGTTGTCAATGGCCCCAACAGCAATAGTTGCCCACAACCACTGATGCTTTTTAAAGTCAATGACAAGCTTTTGAAGGTGGATTTAGACGTTCAGGTTGTATGACTGCTCTTGTACTCTGATCTTCAACTCGGAATTAATTTTGCTCCTTGTGCTCTATTGGAGAGCTCCATCGATGGCTGGAGAATTGTTCCCACCTTCTTCTCTGGCTTGGGTTTTGGCACCTTATGGCCAGTGCCCCAACATGCTGTGTGGGTGGTATGGGACACTGGTCCTGCTAAATGGTGACCGCTGCCTTGTGCCAGAGAAGCATCAGCCCTGCCAGGCTGAAGGGGGTTGTCCCTTGGGAACCAAGAAAAGGGCTTTGAAGTTTGACTTGGTGTCTCCTGGAGAAGGACATGGTGCTGGTTTCCTCCTCGCAGCCTTAGCTCGTGTGGACGTAGCTCCACCAATGCCTATGGTGAAAGGCTTACACAGTGCTGGAGTGCCTCAAAGCAACGGTGCCAGGTCGCGGGAGGTAATGCGAACTGCCTCCTGGTGAGGCCACCACCTCATGTACGAGCGTGTCCTTCCCGTGCGGAAAGGGAAGCTTGCTGGTGGGTTGGGTAGGAGCCTGTGGGACTAGACTACAATGTCTTTGGGAACATTGCATTCCTTAGGAAGGGCTTGCACCACTGTGTTATAACGCACATGAGGGCCCTTCTCTAAATAAATGCTTGCTTTAGGCTAGCAGGTTATTTTGGCACTTATTTAACCTCTCTTAAAGAAGCTGACTTAGTGATTTTGAAACTTAATTTGAGGGGTGTCTGTATGGTAGATTGTGTGGTTTGCATCAGGATAAACAGATGAACAGAGATGTGAACTGCCTCCATCCATGGCCACTGGAATATCCTCCTGACAGACAAGAAAATACAGCTTGATGCCCAACTCCACACCATGCTGACCACAGCAAGGTCTGTCAGCGCCCGTCAGCTGGCAAACTGAGCTGTAAAATGTCGCGTTCTGCTACCTGTGTTACTCGTTCACTCACGTGTAACTCTACTGCAGAATATTTAAGACGAAGCATTATGCATTTGCTGTGCTCACTTATGCTACTCGTAGTGTGTTCTTACTTTAAGCATAATTTACAGAATCTCTCGCTCTTGTTTAAAAAGGATGGACATGAGAATTATCTCAGTCTGTTCTGGAGAATCTCTAGGTAATTTCTCACCTGGAGTTTTGCCTCTCTTGGTCCCTGTTCTGTCAAATGGGTTACTCTGGCTGCTGTGTGCCCAACACGCATGAAAGCAGCACCGTTGGATCCAGCCTGAGCCCAGCCAGCCCCAGACAACTGCTTCACACTATTCTAAATCCAGCTCCCATTATCTATATTCCTTAATTAGAGCAAATGAATACTAATTATTCATGTCTAGTGTTTTATCAAAAAGAATGGCAGCAGCAGTTGGAGTCTCTGCATGTTGAACTTGTCCCCCTTATACCCGAAACATTGATATATTTGCTTCTGACGTGCCATTCTGATGCATGGCTAGGATGGAAGTGATTTGAGGCTAACGCCATGTCAGTAAATAATTAAATGCTGTTGACTGAGCAGTTCGTGACCCTGAATAGGGAGCTGAGGATGTTAAAGGCAGAAAGAGGTTTGCATTAGCATAGCCCCTGCAATAAATAGTGCTAAGCCATATATAAATGCGTAGAAGCTTAGTATTTGAGTAACTCCCTAAAGCATCCCTAGTTTTCATTCTAACTACATTTGTGATTTGTGAACACTTACATTTTTAATTAATTGATGCCATTCACCTGATAAAATCAACATGGTCCTATAAGGAAAGATAGCACCGACTGTGGAGTCTAACAGTTACAGCATGAAATCTGTATAGGGATATGAAGCAAATTATATAATACTGGAAAAAAGTGAAATAGAATAAAATTCATAAATGCACGTGTTCTGTAGGTGTGCATATCCTTCTAAATGGAATACATAAAGAAAATCATGCATTTTATTGAAAACAATCATGTCAGTGATGCTGAGAGCAGGAACACAGTGCTAAAAGGATAAATGAGCATTGCAGATGAAGAAGGTATTTGATGGTGTTAACAGTTAATGTATGTAGTAGGATCAGAACATTTATTTTTCAGGGGTTATTTTAGTTAGTTTCCTGGCTCTTCCTCTACCACTGAAAGGACTGAAATCTTGCAGGGAAAACACACTGTCTTTTTAGTAAGGTATTTCCTGAGCTGGTAGAGTTCATGGTAACAGTAGTTCTAACTCCTAATATTCACCCTGAAGTTCCCATTATTCCCAGTTATGTCTTTTAGGCTCTGCACAGTATTTCCTGTCCTTTCTTACCTTTTCTTACAGCAAGTAATTGTAAGAGAATATCTTACCCTTCTCCTCTCATCTGTCCCTTGGCTGCACTTCTGTGTACTTTAAAATCTTCCTACATATACTCATTTGGCCCTTTTAGTCTACGAAACGTGTTTTGCACAAACTCTGCTTTTTCAGCCTCAGTCTGATGCCCAGGTCCTTAAATCTGTGCTATCAACTCCTTATTGCTGGTCTGGGCTGCTGTTTGTGTAACTCACCTTGGCCTTCTCTGCTATTGTTACTGAAATGTATTGTAAACTTGCATCTGGCTTGCTGACTGTTCTCAACTTCAATTCCCTTCTATTGTTAACTGTGTTTTATACTTTACACCTTATTTTATTCTTTTTTTCACTATTCAAAACTCAAAGTGTTTATTGTAACAAATTAAAAGAGCAATGAAATCAAGTCACAGTTTGCTGTAAACATTACATAAGAAAAAAGTCTAAACTCCTAGATTAGACTATTCACTACAATTTTACATTGTTTGTTTGACTCTATGGCTCTAGTCTCCACAAAGCACCAACAGTCCTGAAACACTTTTCCTGGAAGGACTGACAGCAGAAGTAGCATAGTTCCCAGAAGATCTGGGCACAGAAGTAGCATCCTTTTCTTTCTACTTACTTGCTTTTAATCACTTCTATATTTTAGGGATGGTGATTATAGAGATCAAGTAGTAAATCCTTGCTGAGCTGGAAGTAGCAGAGGAGTTCTAGTCCCCGTACCCTCTATCCTGACAGAACTGCACTAACCGCAGTTCTGGGAGGAACTTGGATCAGGCGGCTCCTCTTAATGTCCTGCCGTCTCCCGTATAAATTAGTGGAGTCTGAAAGTGCCTGAGTTTATAGTGTTTGCTAATAGTTCTCTAATAACGTGTTCTAATTATGAAACGTAGCTGGGAAGCTGCTGCAGCTCTGCCGCTTCCCTGCGCAAGGCAGGGTCTGTGGCTGGCCACGGCTTTGGGTTTGCAGAAGCAAAGCAGCCTGAGCAGCTCCAAAAACGCAGGAACCCCGTTTTCTCAAGCTACTGAGATGAGATCTTTCATGAGTGTGTGTGTGTGTGTGTGTGTGTGTTCATTATTTTATTTTCTCTGTGCAATCTTCTGCAGTTTTCTGCCTGATCATTAGGAGTTGCACCCCTTTAAACCAAAGCAAACAATAAATCTTGCATTGCTATTACATTACCAGATATTGAGTCTCTCTTTTTTTAAAGATATTTGCAATAGCAGCCCAAGCTGCATTTGGTAGCATTTTTTCAACCTTTTCATGCCCAATGGTAGTTATGTGGGGGTCAGGATTAGCTCCTTTTAAAACATGTAATAGCTTTGCAAAGAGGAGAATGGGTTGGGAATGTGTCATTTGAGATTTTCATAAAAACCTAATGAGAAATTGGTCTGTGAGCCAACTTGAGTGAGTTAGAAACACTGTAATATGAACAAAGATCAGCAAAGCTCCTCAGGTTGCCCAGAAGTATTAAGTGTTTCATTTGTGAAATCCCCAAAGTCTGCCAGTACTTGAAAGCTTGGCATGATGCAGAAGGTGCGCTTGCTAAGACAGGATTAGCACAGATGGAAGCCAGAGAACTGAGAACATTTTTTGTGCCCATCTGATGAATCTTCAGGCTCCATTTTGCAGGTGGATTCCAAAATAAGATAACAGGTGGCATATTTAAGGACTTAAAAGCAAACCTGCAGTGTCACTATAGAAAGGTGACAAACTTCTAGAACAGACTGCTTTTACAGTCAGATCTTTAAGCCACATTTTATATCCCATTTCCCAATTAAAAAAAAAATATTTAACTGGAGACAAAATATCTTCCATCCCTGCAAATATTAAGAATCACATAAATAGTCAGTGTAAAATAAATTTTGTTACTCATAATTTAGCCTGTACGATGCAAGTGATGCATAAGATTGAAAGCAAGACAATTGTGAGAAGCCCAGTCAGTTGGAACTGGTTCTCAATTAGTTAAATGAGAAATATTAAGAAGAAATGTAGGTTGAACATGAACATGTTGCATTTAAAAACAATATGATTGTTTTTTTAGCAAACAAAGAAATGCACTGATTCAGTATGAGCAGTTAGACTGTATTGGAAAGATTTTTTTTTTTCTTTTTCTCCAGTCAATGGATTGTGGTTTTGGTAGATGGAGCTTTAGCTTTTCAGACTGTTTTGTGTAGGTGAGTTTCTCATGTTTGAGAGAACCCCTGAAGTCTAATAGAAACCTTTTAAGTAAATCTTACAAAGCTCTAATCTCTCAAAAGCTCCCATGTTCTTCTTCTCTGTTCTTATTTAATTTTTAATAAGAACAATTCCATGCAGCTCTAAAGCATGGCTCAATTAAGAAACATTCCTACTAGGCATCTTTTGAAATCTTGGGAGGTTTTTCTCTCTTTTTTCTTTTTTTTTTCCCCCCTACAAACCTTGATTTTGGTTCACTGGAATTTAGAAAAAGTTGCTCTTTAATTCACACTATTTATTTACAAGTTGACCAAATAACTTTCAAAGTGTCATGTTTTGGGCTAGGAGGAGATATTTGAGCACATTAGTATTGTGTTCTGGAATTGCAAAAAGCATCTTTGATCTACTTCCCCAGATATTATCTGTCCAAAAAGTATCTCTAGGTCATGAGAAGTAATTAAAAAAAAAAAAAAAAAGGTGTCTGAATCAATTTCAAACCCAGGTACTTTATAGTAATCAAACCTTAATTCCTTTATGATTCACTTTTATTTTTATAGGGCATGGCACTCTTCTTGCTGCTCTGATTAAGCTTATATCAGCATTATAAAATGCTGCTTTCAAGGGTTTATAACTTAACTGCAAAAATTTACTCTGGGATGAAAACGGCATTATGGCCTTGACTGGAAAATCATGTTTGTATAAAATGTATGTCTGCCAATACGCATAAAATTTTTGGAATCTTATGCAGGGATTTGTGAGCAGATTGCAATGGTAGTGTCTCATCAGGATGCGTGCTGTTAATGATGAGAGAAGTAAACTGCGCCCGCAGCCATCTCGCACAATGGTTGTGGCAGGTTTCATTTTCTGGTCCAGTGTTTACTGAAGTCAGCCTGACTTATCCGCGCTGGAACGGAAGGGGATCTAAAACGGGCACCTCTGTGCACTTAGGGGCTTCTTGCTTTTCCTTGCCTCGAGTCCACGCCGAGCGGACAGTGCAGCGTTAGAGCAGGTCGTGTTCCTGCGCCTCCGTCCTTAACATTCCTGTGTCATTTTTGGGTGTTGCAACCTAATTGGATTGGCCAAACTCCAGTCTAAATAAGTATTCGCTGCCTATTGAAAGGGCTGGTGAAGCTTTCAATGTGCTGCAGAGTCTGTTTTCGCTTCCTGCCTTTGGATGCAGTTGAGATGGGTTGTTACTTCTGCGCAGCTGATGGTTTCGATGGTTACGTGTCAGTGCTGACCTGATGTCTATAAAATGCCTTGATGTGTTATCCAGAGCATGAACAAATATAAAAGAACATATGTATTTACCTGTGGCAGAGCAGTTCAGCTCTATAAAAAGGAAGCAATATTCTTTTTACAGGGTTCGAGTAGAAATACTTTCTTTAAAAAGAAGCGGTTAGCAGGCCTTTGGGAGGGAATGGGGAAAAACCTGGATGGCATTTTCTAACCCAAGCTCTCCAAAAGCTACACAATTCAGACAGATGAGCGACTTGCGCGTCGCTCCCTGGTGCTGTGGGGCTCGCTTTGCCTCTGCAGAAGTTTGTGGGCGGTGGGTTTGGGCACCCACCAGTGACTCGGAGATGTGTTGGCTTTTTGTTGCTCATTGCCACACTGTGTCACTCAGGCTCTCAGTTGTTTTTGCTTTATCATTTTCTCCTGTTTTTTACTTTATTTCTTTTTGGAGAACTCGAAGGTAAATGGCAAAATGCCACAAACCATGGAGATTTAATTTTCTGCATTCCATTTTATTGCACACTTGTATCTTAATGAGAAGCAGCTACAGTTATCTTCCCAGCCCCCAGACTTCTTAAACACAGGCTTTGTTAAACTGTGCTTGGGGGATCAGGTCATTCCGTTTGTGCAAATCCTTTGAAGGCAGAGGCCAGCTGCTATCGAGTCTGGCCCTCTTTTAGTCTTTGCAAATAACAATGTGAATTTGGTGTCTGTTAGACTCATTTTGATGTTTTTAGGAAAAATGGCAGGAAATAGCACAGCACGCAAATATGGGATGCCTAAAGCAGTCTGAGTTGGAGCAAAAACGAATCATGAGACACCAGAAAGGGGAGGGCTCCATCACCTGTCTGTTGGCTTCAAAATATCCCACACTGCTTCAAAAGGAAACTGGTTTCTGAGAAGGGTTCTGGACCCATGAGAATCTCCTGGCGCTATCAAATGCCGTTACCTTCATATATGTGTTGGGCCTTCCTAGATGCTGTGCCTAGAAGTTCTTCATGGAGGAAGATGTCTTGCAAAAATTGGTAGTGGTTTGGTTATTCTTAGAAGGTTTTAGATTTTCTTGCAATAAAATAGATTTAACCCAAAAGAGAATTGACTGTCCTGGGGGGAAAAAGAAAAACAAAGTCTGTGCTGGGAGGTCCATGATAAGCCATCTTACTGCAAACCCATTTCCCCATGAAGCATCAGTGCCAAAGCACTATCTTAGCAGCAAAGAGGAAAAATCATCAGATTGACAAAACTACTTTTAAGTGGGATAGGTAAGAGAGCACAGGCCAGCAGAACTAGTCTGGCAAATTTTAAAAGGCATGAGGCACATTGACTCACAAAAGGGAGAGAAACCAGGAGATGCTTCGGGGCTATCTAAAGAAAGTGGCTAGATTTCCCCCCTCTTATGCCCCCAACCAGGGCATTTAGGTAAAATGGATGTATATAGAAGGTATTGTTTTAACACATCCTCTTCCCTGACTACTTAGCTGTTTTCACTGAGCCGTCTTTCTGTTAAGAATGGTGCCTGATCACTGCATTTTACTTGCCAAAGTCTCCCGAAGAGGAGAGTCCCCCGTTGGGTTTGCCAAGAACGGCTGATTCACTGTGTGCTTCAGCCCAGCACCAGCTGCTCTTGGGATGGTTGTGAAGTCTCGTCCCCTTTGCAGAAGTGCTGGAATTATGTGGAGCCTCTGCTGATTTCTACCTCGTGGGTCCCTGCACCCTTAGCCACATTTGCCAACTCCCACAGAGCATGAAACAGTAGCAGGTCTCTCTCCATGGCTAAGCTCAAGATACATTTTCCCTAGTGACCTGGAGTTGTTTTTGATTTATTATTATTGATTTATTGTTCTTAAAACTGTGATCAAATTTAACTCTTAGCAGGCCAGTCATAAGAGTTCTTACAATAAGGACTGAAAATGTCTCTAGTTAATTTGCAATTTGTTTGAAAACAAATACATGCTGGCTCCACAGTTCACCCCCCTCTAGTTTGCTTGCTCTAAAGGGATAATTATTATACAAGGAAAAGGAGCCAGAAGCCCTTCTGTCATTGGTGAATAATGCCGTATGACTCCCTTGTGGTGCAAATGCCAGATTATGCAATGCAGGATAGTTATTGTCTCTAAATATAGCATTGTTTGGTATAGAAGTGTCTTTGGAATAACAAATTTTCTCTTATGGACGTTAATATTATACTTTAATAAGGCCAAAATAACTGCTACAAATCTCAGTTTTAGCTAAAGGGCATGCATTGTAAATTCAAGTTTGTTACTCTCACTTTCATAACTCACTGGAACAGTCCACTTGGTGACCCTGATTTACTTATCCTTGTCGTATTAGGAGTAGCACAAATGCATTGTAGTATTTTGCACTGAAGTGGCAAAACCTCATATTAGCACCGCGTAAAACCTTCCCGTTGTTTAATACTTTCTGTCAGACTACCACATTCCTCCTGCATAATGGAAACAGCACCCACAGCTAGTGGGCTACAAATTACAGAATAGTTCATCACTCAGGGCTCTCCAGCATATGATAGCGCTGCAAATATTTATATTAGCAGCTTTTGTGCTTGACTGTAAGATTAGAGATCTTACAGAGAGCACTGAAGGGAATTATGGCCCGGTGGTGGAGGAAGAGTCTCTCCTCTAAAAACTCAAGTTTTTTCTTTTCAAGGAAAGAGAAAAAAGCATCTTCTAAAAGTCTTTCTAGCCAGAAAAGTCAGTGCACTCTGCTGTGAAAACAGGGAACGCTTTGCCCTGCAATTCAAGGTTTGTGTGGAGTTTAATAGCTCTTTGCTGCTAGTTGCAGTGGCGAAAGGCAGCCTTGACTCCAACTGATGGAGTTTTAGGAGGAAGCAGAAGGCGTCTTTTGTTCTTGGTGCTCAAGGCATTGGGTTTGCGGAGAGGAGGGTTCATGCAGGCAGCACAATCCTGACATTATCTGTTATTGTCAGCACAAATATGAACTCTGATTCTCATCAGGAGCTAACCTACTTTTAAAAGAGCACCTTGGATGCTGAATTTTGTATTACGTAGAGAAAATCACAGGGGAAGAGAAGCTCTTCTCCTATTTCAGTCACACCAACAGTGGATACATTTGAAAGGGGACTGTCTGTGGCAAGTTGTGGAGGGGGGGACAGCATTGTCTTGTATTCTGATAAAAGGAACTGCATGAATTTATGACAGTCCTTTTGTGGGTTGTATGAAATGCATGGATTCTTGCTTCCCTGATAGCCATCTCTGTTATAAGACCCTCCTATCTGAGGATAAAAGTGCTGTAACGGGGAGAGTTCAGGAAAGCTCGATAGGTGAACAGCTGACTGAACCTGAGGATGTCTTAGTGCACAAGTCGGTGCCACTTGGCTGCTGATGCATCCTGCTCCTTAATGCAGTGAATGCAACACTGAATTTCAGTAGAACTTCTGGAAATCTCCTTATTGATTTTTTTCCAAGTCGCTAAATACAACAGGCACAGAATTACAAAAGTAGTGTTTCTGAGCAAACCCCTTTTAAGGAAGAAAATATGCAAATGACAACTTCATTACAATAATATGGTAAATGATATAACCCCAATGAAGACCTAAGTCCTCTTCTAGCAATCTATTTCAAATGATATGGCAAAGACTGGCGGGTATGTGCATGTTCAGTGGAAGTAGGATTGCTGGTGTCACATCTGTCTGTCTAGTGGCTGTAGGGGACTGTGCTGAAGAAAAAATGTTCAGTAAGTTCCAATGTCTTCAAATATTCAGACCTTTATCACGAGATCCAGGCCATGGATCCCACAAATGGGTAGTTTTATGCATGCAGAATTAAATGCTAGATGGAAACCTATTTAAGATGGCACATTATGACCATTATCTTGCAGTCTGCAAAATGTCTGCATGTGCAAGAGGGAAGAATGCAGGCAACTCATCTTCATGTAGTTATTACTTTAACGGTCTCCGTAGCTTGGTTGCGAAGGGAACTGGATTTGGCCCTTTAAAGGCTCTGGCCTTGATGGGTGCAAGAGCAGAGCTGTCTCTGCTGCCTGCAAATCTGAAGCTCCCTTTGAATTTTTGACTTTATGCCTTAGCTTACTTCTGATAGCCGCTCATGAGTCATTCATTAGTGCATATAACAGTTATCAGATGCCACAGGAGCATGAAAAATTTCCACTCTAATAAACACTATCGTAACTGTCACCTCTTTATGATGTGCAGAAGGATACGCGCGCAGGATTGCCAGCTTTGCCTCCGCACGGAGCCTGACGCCCTTCTCCTGGGATCTCAGTTTTTCATAAAACTGTCCTCCCCGTGAGTTAACTCGGTGAAGTCAAGACAGCCCCGGTCTCCCACATGAACCTGATGGTCTGCTGATCCCTGCAGAGCGAAGCTGTAGGATCAAGGTTAATATGCTATTTCTGAGGCTTGCTCTCTAAACTGATCGAACAAAATGATCTGTTAATAGCGCAGAATTTTTGATGTTAGGCTCTTTTTTATTCTAATGTTGAAATGGAGAATATAGTGTCCTTGCGAGCAGATGCACCCGAAGTTCATGAAAAGTGCAAGTGCTTTTGAAATGGGCCTGAAACAGTCTCTAAGGGAGGGTCATCAGATGAGAAGAGTTTCCTGAAATTAGGGGTGACCGCTCGTATAAGAGATAGCAAAAGACATTCCAGAGCAAATGTGGGTGCAGCCATACCTGGAAATGCAGCTGTAGCACAGGCACGATTTCTTGTATGGGCAAGAGAGGTTTGGCAATAGTGGCAGGACAGGAAAATAGCCATCTTATATCTTATGTGATCTTGATCTCCTGCTAAAGACGTATAAAATAACTATGGTAAACATGCAGAGGAAGACAAAGGACTTGAGACCAGTGTGCTTGTATTGTCTATGGATGAATGTAGTAGCTATTTTAAACTATATAGAAATGGAAAAACTTTATCTGGAAAAAAAAAATCATTTTTATACATAGAATCACACACATGCCTTGTTGGACCTGTATTTGCTTTTGGAGTAAATAACAGAATATGTAGTTACCTTCTCATAAACTGAAGAGCTGAATGTAAACTTTGATGTGTGTGCACAATGTAATGTAGTAGTGGAATTTATCCCGGAGACAGACATAAGCATTTCTTCAGTACGGGGTTTTGAGACAGCTTCATTCCAATAAACAACATAACTTAACTAGAAATACTAGTTAGTTGAAAATTTGACTACAAAACTGTTTAGCCCTGCAGGCCCATTGTAGAGCTGGAAAGATATATTAAGTGGGAATCTGTAGGTATAGTAATACTTCATTAAAGATCGATGTGATGGACTAAAGAGAGTGCTTATTACAGTTTAAATGACAAAAACGGAGAGGGGTGTGATTATGTTGGAAGATGGGATTAGAATTCAAAATGATATGACCAGAGGAAATAATCTGTGAAAAGGGATACCGTTCAAAAATGACAAATTCAAGGTCCTGTGCCTTGGCGAGATCAATCACCTGAGCAAAAAGGGAAATGACTGCAGGTTCTGCAAGTCAAGCAATTGAGCATAAGGTGAGCATGAGTCACCTGTGCCATTCTGTGGCAAGAGACTGCACTAGGATATATGAACAAAAATATAACCTTCAAAATACAGAGGGAGAAAAAGTCTTTTCTGTCCAGTGCTGTTAAGTCCTTGACTACATCTGCTTTGGGGCACTGCAGTTTGGGAAGTGTGCAGGGCAGTAGAAGGAGACCTAAAGAGACCTAAAGAGATGAGTAAGAAAAAGTTTGAAGAAATCTAGAGAATGAGGAAAGACTGAATAAATCAGAGTGGCTTAGCCAACAAGAGTTTGTTGTTTCCCAGTATCTCAATATCCCTTTTCCAATGTCTACTTGCTGGCTGTGGTCTCTCCCTCTCCTTTTTGCTGTGTTCAAGGGGAAAAGAAAGAGGGGAAATGGTGCAGAGCAGCGTTCCTATAGCCATTCCTGACAGCCCACTTTTGGAAATTTACGATAAACCCTTGCTTCTGGCTCCTGTGTGCCATGCAGTGTGTTTCCGTTGGCTGTGGTGCTTTCCAAGCCCTTTTACCAGCTCAGGTTTGGCTCTGGAAGTGGATTTCAGTATTATGACCTACAGTAGCGTTTATAATTACACCCTTTAAAAGGAAAGCAAGCTCACCTCATGCCTCTGGGTTCCAGAAGGGCGTTGGAGAGCAGTAATGTTTGCTCGGGTGTTATGTTCCCCCGCGGGGTTTCATGCCCAGGGTCCCTCCTCCTTGCCCGGGAGCGGCACCGCTGTCCTGGGCTCCCCATTGCGCCTGCTGCTGCCCCAGACACACCTGGACGGGGGGATTTTCTCATGGGCATCTGCCCAGTTTCTTTTGAGAACTCTCCGGGAGCGTTTTATGGTTCTATCCATACAGTGTAACAACGAGGCATCTCTTTGTCATTACCCAAAGGAACCCGAAAGACTGATAACACGGTGTGATGTGCTGCAAGCATCTGCATTCGTAGGTATGGAAGAGCAGGCACCATATTAGATAACAGCCTTTCAGGCCCTGTATGTTGAAAAAACAGAGAGAATGACAAGTTATTTTAAGTTCTAATTTGGGATACTGAGTGAACATAAAACTATTTTGGAATATCAATACATTTTTTAATTTAAACAAATCTAATTATACTAAATTAAAGATTTATTTAGTTAACTTTGTAATATTAAATGCTTAAATATTTTAGATGTCCGAGATAAACATAATAAAAAGACTGTTTAATCTACAAATTAATCCAAAAAAATAAATTGCATTTTAATTACATTGATAATGATCAAGCCCAAGTATGACTGGCGTATTCTTCGCCAGAGACAGCCAAAAGTCAGAGGGAGGCAAACGCTGTGGGGCAGATTCTTTTCCCCCTTACACCACTGGACTTTTTGAATAATGACAATAAATTTTGTAGGTATATTCCTAATTTATACTAATCTGGCTGAGCAGAATTTGGCCTTGTACCTGAAATGGGTCCAGCACGTTCTTAGGCTGAAGATGACTCTAGTAATGAAAATCTGTCTTGTAAATGACTCATTGGGAGAAGACTCTGCTGAAGATGTTGAAAATCAGGATGATGCATGTGAAAATGAAATTAATCAATATGAAGATGAGGATCAGCAGTCTATCACAGCGGAGCTGTTTGATAATAATGAAACTGAGGGAGCAGCTACTGCTAGGGAAACACATGAAATTGCAAGAAATGTCAGTGATAATAATGAATTAGTAGCTATTTCCAGAAACAGAAGCCACTGAGTTTTCAGACAAAGGAAGATGTGCTTGGAAGTTGTGATACTTGTGACAGTTTCCCAGGTCTATATTTTTTGAAAACTTGATGATGTAAATACACATACAGAAAATATGCAGTTATCTGATCTCTCTCTGTGTAGTTGCTCCGGTTGTGCGTTCGAGTAATTGTCAAGTTAGGCAATTCCTCATGCAAATGAATGTTTGAGCAGTTCAGTACATAAATCAAGCCTTAGCCCCATCGTGGAATATTGCATATCATTCCTCTCTCTTTGTTGGAGACTTTACCAAAATGTATATATATACATATACTTTCCCAAAGCTCGGTAGTGAATCTGCTGTTATACAAAGGCAGGAAGATGTTCATCCTTGCTAACTGCAATAAGTGTTTTGGGGTGTGAATGGTTTCACCCCTCAGGCCTACCGGAGGAATATCTACCCTTAAATTACATGCAGTGGCTGCTATTTCCTGCCTGTCACTAAAATTTCTGACCCCGCAGCTGCTTTATTAGACTTTCCCTCCCTCCGTGTTTCTTACCGTTAAGACACTTTTCCTGGCATTTCTCAGGCTTATCGCAGTGGCTCTTGATAGCTCTGTCTGCCGCCCAGCTTGTGAATAGAGCATCAGTTTTGAACTTATATGTGCATATTTCAGCAGGCACTTTTGTTGGTATAGTAATGTTGCAGAGGGCAGAGATGCTGCCGCCCTCGGGAATCCTCTGCTCTGGGAGCCGCCGATCCAAGAGTTCGCTCCCTGGCACATCTCCGTATGAAACTTTATCTTCTGACTTTAGGACACTTTGCAGAATTGAACTATCTCCTGATGGTTCTCAACCTTCTTTGAATTGCAAATTGGACATTTTCTTTTATAGGCAGAATGAAACTAGCTGAAAATAACCCTTGGTTTCTGTGCTGTGTTTTGCAAATACGTTAGGTGAAGTCACACAACTGTATGGGCTTTGGGCCACAACCTGAGAAAAGCTCCAAGAGGAAGGAGTACTGAAGGGAGAGTGGGGTGCCCAAGATTGGCATCTCCTGTTTTAGTGCCCTTTTTACTGGTTTAGAGAGTGTTTGGGCATGTATTGTAGTGCTTGGGTACGATTGCATTTTGATACATGGTAAAGGCTCCTGAAGGCCTGGGATAGATGCTACTTTAATGCATTGCATCAATCTAAATAAATATATATCAGAGTGAACACAAATAAGTGATTGGTGGCACTGAATTAAAATTTAATTCAGATGAAATACACTTGTGAACCTGAAAGGAGGGGGAAGGAGATCAGGAGGGATTTGGGAGACATAAATCCCAGCGGAGTAACCTGAGGCCACCGCTCAATGTGCCAGTTCTCCTCCGCCACGCACAGTCACTTTCTACCTTGTTTTTCTGTCTTTCTGAAATGAGGTGGATAAAGTGAGTTTAATTCCCGCAGACGCTGAGGTAGGAGCAGCTGACGTCAAGACAGATGCAGCAGAGAAGCTGCAGGATCTCTTGCTTCCTTAGAGCTCACGTCAAAGGCTTTCTGTGGACATGGCATCCCCTTTGGGTAACCCAAAGGATTAGTTCTTAAATCTGGAAGGCCAAAAAGCAAAGAAATAGACCAAAAAAAAAAACCTTGAGAATCCTGGATAGAAGACTGACAGAAGCTTATCGAATATTTTTACTTGCTCTTACCCATATGGAGTATCCAGGTGTCCAAAAGCCCATTCTAGTGTAATCCATTGGCAGTTACTACCCTGAAAAATGCAGCATCCTTAGGGAACGATGGCAGATGCATCAATGTGCAGAAGAATAATTACAATTTACCCCTCAACAGACAGATGTCTTATTAGATATTTACTGGACACACATACATATATGTGTATGTAAGTTTATACTTAAAATTAAAGGCACTAGATATGTTCCTTGGGCTGGGATCCTGGATTCTTCCTTGCAAAGTCCTGCAAGGGCTTTGCAGAATTCTGCAGTAATTCAGAAAGTACCAAATACACTTTGAAGCTCAAATTTTATTGTCTTCAACTGACATTCTTTTTGGAAACTTCACCTGTTACTAAATATAATTTATGTCTTCTTTAAGACCAGGCCACAATGCTAAAGAGGTATAAGATATCCCCTAAATCCTCTCAATTTTCATTCAGGCTTAACGGTGCCTGTAAAACTGCTGACCATATCAAGTCCCATTTCAAAACTCTGTCCACTCACAGCTCTCGGAACCCTATATGATGATTATTCTTGCATGCAAGAACTTCTGTGAATTTCTATAAACTGACCTTGAAATAACTAGTGGACTTGTCTCCTGTTATTTTTTTTAAGCAAAAAGTAAGTTCATGGATGTGTAATTTTAATAGAATAAATACCTCTCTGTTTATTTCTTTGAGTAAATCCCTTTTAACTGGATAGCAGGGAAATAAAACTGATTGTTTATCAGATTAGGTCTTAGAAAATGCATTCCCCCCATTCGAGGTCAAGAAAAAATCCACTATTTTGAGTTATTTTGGCTTCACAGTTCTTTAAATCTTCTCCAACTTTCTCTTTCTTTGTTCTTTATCCAATACCACAAAAATGTAATAACAGCAAAAGTAGACAATACAGATTAGGCAGCCTGGATGAAATTTAAGCATGTGCTTAAGTATTTTCTTAGTGGGCTTAAGGAGCATGCTTACAGCGTACGTGGTGTTTTAAACTTGTTGGATAAAAGCTGTTTTCTGAAGTTGTAAGCTCAATAGGGACATTAAAGAAAAACAGGATTTCTCACAGGGCAAATTCTCTCTCTTTTTCTACCTAATGTATTGTTATTTAGGTAAAATTTAAACTAAATAAATTTATTTTAAAATGAGTAGCTGAGACTTATTCTAATAGTTATTACTTATTCTAATAGTTATTACTATGAGACCATAAGCTTATTCAGTGAAAATTAGGTATATCCCAAATATTACTTGACCTTGTGTTCAGATTAAAATATTTGCACTCTGGTTTCAGTGGGAAAGTATTTATTTGGTAAAATGCAAATGTTTGAGAAATGTGTCCATTTGATCCTATCAGGGAGGCAGAGCAAGCTAGTTCCTAACAAGGCAAACAAAATGCAACCACCAAGTGGTTTTGTGTTTAATTTTTAAACGGTTCCTACTTTGGCTTGAAATTGTCACTGTTTAATAGTTGTTTTTTATTTTAAAGTTATAACTGTTACACACTTCTCTTTTACCTGTTTTTTTTTTTCTTTTGATTTTCTGTTCCAAACAAAGATTCAGATTTGTCTGGGTTGTCCAAACTCAAGAATCTGCATCTTCACTTAGGTCTTATTGATATCTGTTGCATTCAAGTTTCCAAAGTTTTTCTGTACAGCAAAAAAAAAAAATCTTTTTAACGATTCTCTAAAAGTCTATCTTGTTCTGATTTTTTTTTCATTTCTTTCTATATTTCTTTTTATATTTATCTTCCTATACCAATTACTACCATCAGGATTCGGGCAAGGAATCTGTAATAACAAAACACTAGACTGGGATAAACTGGGATGAGCTGCTACTTGTTTTATTTTGGGGTTACATGAAAGGTTTGGTCTGAACAATGTATCAAGTTTAAACATGGTTTGAGCCCATTGGCAGAACAGTATAAACTGCTATCATTTTTAATTTTTATTGAGCCCTTTTTAGCACCTGAGATGACCATAAAGGAAAAAGGGACAAAAATATTGCCCATTGTAATAAATAATTTGCCTCAAGTTTCAAAGCCCATTATTAAATGAAACTTGAGGTAATCTTCTAAGCAGAGCTTCAGGGCACCTGTGACTTTTAAATGGAACTATTCTGTTCCTAGGGAAATACATACCTTTAAAAATTGAGCTCGAGGCTAAAAGCCTCAAACAATAAATCTCCCTCCAGCTCCCTTCTCTGGGGACGTATATAGTATGCAGCCTTCAAGCAGGGCACTTAGCCTATCTTTGGGTGTCTTCTCTCTGGTGTTGAAGTTCTGTTACAAAGAACATCTGGGTATCTCTAGACCTTTATTAGCTTTCAGACTCCAAAATATCTCCTCTTGATATAAGTCTGGCTGTTGGCTGTTTGGATGCTCTCTAAACAGCTGCTCTAGCAATTAGGAACTCAAAATGTCAGACTATTTTTGATATTATGACAATAGCTCTTTAGCCCCAAATGTATTTGCAATTTGTAGACAACGTATACTTTAGCAGAGAGACGTGTCCTGTATAGGGCATTAGATGTCAGCTTGTTGTCACTTGAAACTTGAAATTTCCATTTCTTTCTGAAGTATTCAGACACTCAGAGGAGTTGCAGAATTTCCTCACAGAAAAAAAATGGTTTTGTCTTCAGGGAGATACTTAAATACTGGTTCCTCTGCTAAGATACTGAACAATGAAGTAGCTGCTGATTAATTTAGCACTGTCTGTTCCAAACACTTAATACAGGAATGTCTGGTAAAAATAATACTCAGCTGTGTAATTAATGCATCGGGACATGGGAGCGAGGATAAGGTCTCGCAGGTACAGGTATTGGATTGCATGATGTCAGTTCATGTTGTGGGGACGGTCACCTGGTCCTCTTTGTTGTGTATCTTGCTGCTGTAGAGCAGACAACTAGCAATTCTGTTTGCTGCTGGATCATAAATGCTGCAACATCTGGCTGTGCCACAGTGTTTCTGCAGCTGCATCCCCAGGCAGGCGAGGAACGCGTTGGCTTCTCCTCATGCTCTATCTGTGTATTTATACTATTGACTCATGTAGAGGCAGCCCTGTCTAGCTACTCTTGGTTTAATTTTCAATTTATTATGATTTCAGTGTTTTAGTCAATATGCTGATCACTTGTATGGCGACCCTGCCTAAACTCTGCAATAAAACGTAAACAGTAGAAAGGTATATAGAAAGCCAAAATAACTCATTATTGCTGGTTATATGCTCATCAAAATCCTAAGGGGGCTGTGACCTGATTGTAACTTTCCCCTAGAGCCATACAATAATTTTAGCTGTGAAAGGAAATTTTATGGCATGTAAGATTAGCCCACACTAATGCAAGGTCAAAAATAATAGAATCAATAAGCAAACTCAATACTGTTAACATTTTGAGAAAATTACTACTAGAAAACAATGTCAACAACAGATTGAAATGGGTCTCCAAAGTTGTCCTATTGATTTCCTTTCAGATTCATGACAATCTAACTCTTTTTCCTTTGCAATATAGTATCCATTTTTCTTTTTTTTGTTCTTTGTCTTTTTATTGTTTCGACTATGAATATTAGCTTATTATTTAAAAATACAAATATGGCAAAATTAGTATCCTTATGCTTACATCCTGATAGAGACAAAAGCCTTTGATGCCATTCAAAAGTGGTTAGAAAGCCTAAGGCTATTTTAAAGTTTTAATTCTGTTGTATGCACCAGTACGAATTTGGGGGATGGAGGGGAGGGCAGATGTAGTATTGAAAGCAACTTTGACATTTAGTTAGAACTGTCAAAATTGAGTATACTAAGAAAAGAAGCAGAAATAAAATGCTGAGCACGTATTGGAGTATTGCATTTCATATCAGTAGTCCTGTACACTTGCATTGCTATCACAAATTGATTGTGTTAAGTCTTTGAAGAGAACAAATTAAAATTTAGCTTTAAAATAGAGACTGTGCAGCCAAGTGTCTTTAGCAAAGACGTGGGTACTAGGTGTCTTGGGTCTAAAATCCCGATATTTGCTGTGACTGCCAGCAAGTTGAACAATTTTCCAACACCGTAGTTGAACCTCAGATATTCATACATCTATATAGATACATGTAATAATAATAATATTTTCACTCTTGTGCGTTGCTGATGAAATAAGTATTTAATGCGTGTGGAGGGTTCTGAGGTTCTGCAACGACTGCTCCATACACAGTGAAAAGCAGTAGCTGCTGGGGAGAGGAGGAGGAGATTTCTTCATGGTCTTGTGCTAATCTGGGCTGTGCTGCAGATGAAACGGGTGGTTTTTCAAAGACAGCAAATGTGCAAACGAGAAGCCTTCCCCAGCACACTATTTTTCATATGTGGGCTGCCTGGGGCTTGCCAAGGTCTCTGGGAGTGGAAGGCTTCAGTTCAGTGGCTGCTCTCTCAGGCTCTTCCTTGGAATAACCCCCCGACACTGGAAGCTCTGAACACTGGCAAACATCTCCCCAGTGTGTGTTTTTTGCTTTGTTTTTTTCTTTCTACTAGTGGTTATATTTCATCTGTGGTAACTGAGAGTTGCATTTCACCGTTTATTCTGCCTGTTTTGGAAGTTATGCTAAAGCTGGTAATTTCTTCTAATTCTCTTCCCTTTGGAGAGGAGAACTGGGATTTCTGAAGCCTACTTTGCAGCTCTGAATCAGCTGCTTATTTGATGTAACCACTGAATCAAATACTTCCTTTTGAGTAGGTTTTGTTGTCTTCTGAGATTGTACTAGGTCACCTCAAAGACTGATACGTTAACTGGGAGCTGTTCATGGGCGCTCTGGTCTCTTCGGGTGCACATGCCTCTCTGCATTGCCTTTCTCTGTTGCTTGTAGCAGAAATCTAGCTCCAAAACCCGATGACATTTGAGTTTGTAGGCACTGTGGTACCTGAACGGAGCAGCACAAATGAGTGAGTGTGTCTCTACATAGTGTTGTATGTAATGAACTTTGTGTTTTGCCTAAGTTCAACAGCTTGACTTGTTTCTCTGGTATCTCACAGATCCTTTCTCCCCCTCAAACATAATCCTCACTGGCTTTCGCTTGTAATAACTCTACTAATTATTTTCAGGGACAGATGTATTGTGCAGTCCTGATGTGGCATTGCTGTAGCAACATCTGTGTTTGCAACAAAAGCAAGTGCTGAATTCCTCACAAATAGGGCTTAGCTTGTCAGAAGGACGGGCTATCAAAAGTTCATTTGAACCAGAAGATTTGCTGCTAGCCTGATGCTACCAGCTGTTTGGGCAAGGAATTGGCAACTGCTCTGGAGGCTGCTCTTAGCCAGCAAATGATGGAGGAGCCTGTGAGTCTGATCAAACTTTGACAGCAGCCCAGAACTTATTTGAAATGCGTTTCTTGTCATTGCTGGGGAGGAAAAAAAAAAGAAAGAAAAACACCACTGAAGGGAGTTGTCACACAAAAGTGTGTGGTATGAACTCAGGGACCTAAAAAATCAATCATGGCAATTATTTTACTAAATTATTTTAAACTGCAGTGTGTCCAGAAGTCTTTCTGTTAAATGTCTGCTGTCACAGCAACAAGCTGTGCTGTTTCCATCTCTGACCTTTTTCATGTTAAAATGCGTGTCAGTATGTAAAACAGAAGCGCTCCATACAGAAGATGACTGTAGCAGTGCTTTGCTTTGCTGCACTGAAGGTCCTGGAGATACATATTTTGCAGGAAATGAGTATAATGGGACGATTCGCCATTTAGTTAGTGCAAAATACCCCACCAACAGCAAGCAAAGGTTGCTTTTTTCAACATTTGTTTTGTCATGTTCGTTTTTGCTGTGATATATTTGAGGGAACAGAATGGAAGACTTAAGTGGCCCATGCAGTGAATGGATGACTTGATGATGAAGTGTGAAATGACCATTAAAGCACTGACCGTTTATCCCTAATACTCTATTCGGAGTTGAGATCTGAGTGAAATGAGTTTAGTGGTTGCAGCTGAGTACCTAGTGGACAGGAGTCCATATGTCATGGAAATCTAAATCAGCTAGTGCAGTTTAACATCAATAACCGCTTTGATTCTGCAGAGATGTGGGTCACAGTAGTGTCTAACAGCATTAGGGATGTGCAGAGCCTCAAGAAAGAAACAATTGGGCTGTTTTGAAAATAAGTCCTGGGATTTTGTTTTCAAAAGCTGCCCAGACACAAATATGCCGAGCGTCCCTGCAGCCCCGCGTGAGGAACCTCTGCTTTCCTCTGACACTGCGTAGTCGCAGTGTCCTGGATTGCGGGTACGGTCTCAGGGCTGTGAATGCTGAGTCTGCCTCCATTCTCACAACCCCCTTTTGCGCTGCAGAACCCCTAATCAGTCCATCCTAGACACTCAGGTCTAGGATGGACTGAAGGTTGCAGGGCTGACCTTGTACCATCCCCAGCAGGCTGTAGCCAGCGGACTCCAGTTTGCATTCACTGACAATTTGCTCAGTTATTTTGTCAAATTTGTCTCCTGGTTTGTTATATACAGGGGAATCACACTGTACCTACTCTGTAGAGTGGAATGTTTTTTTAGGCTTCATTCATGGAAGTTTGTAAGGAACTTTATGATGCTTGAGTGAAGATGCTATCTGAGTGGGAAGTTATTACAACTATTTGCGGTCTGACAAACCTGCAGACCTTCATCAGTACAGGTGCTTCGTCATCTTGGATCCTATAAAGAATAAGGAACAATCCTTCCTGAAACTCGGCCTCCTCAGTCATAAGAACCACCTCGTATCTCATGGCTAAATTGAACTCTTCTGTCAGAACCATTAATGAGTATGGTTAATTGTTTCGTGCTCCGATGCTGTATATGTGCTGCTCATTTCACAACTCGGTAAAATTAGCATCAGCTATAGCTATTGCAGTGATTCTCTGTAACTATAAATGCAGCAGAGGGCAGCTCCCAACTATTATTTCCTCCTGACCCAGTCTGTCAGGAGGGTTGTCTGTTACTGTCTAATCTCGTAATATTTTTTCCTAAGTAAATACTTTTTTTTTCAGAATTATAGATTGGAGACACATAAACATTGGGCTAGTAGCCTGGCTAGATTCCAGATAAGACTCTTAGAGTGAAAAAGAAGCTGCAGGGACTTGCTGTGTCTGAGGTATGGATCTAAATTTGAGTAGTTCAGCCAAGGTGCATGTCCCAGAAAGCAAGTGAGAATGACAATTGTGAAAAAAGGGCAGTAGGGCTGCCAAGTACAGTGCAGCTATTCTGGGCTACCTAAGCCACTGCTACCGCGCATACCAAATATCTCCCATAGAAATCAGCCTCGGCCCAGAATAGTATAAAGGTAATATAAACCACATTAAAAAAAATGTTGCAATTAAGGACTCATTCTCTGCAGATAGGAGTTACCCAGATAATGGAAAGCACAAAAGCAAAAGCTGGACTATTCCATTACGGAGCTGTTTCCAGAATCCATTTCTGATGGCCCCGAGTGGTATGAACAAGAGAAAAGAAGTATATAACAAACCATATTAAATAGTACAGGAGTCAGGAGAGAGATCTGTTGGGAGATTTGCTCCGTTCCTGCCCCTGCCTCTTGACTCAGGATGGCTACAGCTGCAGGAGAGTCCCAGGCCATATGTGAACTGTTCGCTTTCTATGCACAGTATACAGTTTCCAATATCTGAGCAGGCAAAATAAAGCAGTTCCAGCATAAATCTGCTGCATGGTTGGAAATCAGAAAAAAAGATATCCTTTGAGAGAGATTTTAATACAAGGAAGGGAGGTTTGGTGTTAGCTTCTTCCTTTTCAGATTTAGACTGATGATTAGTGAAGAACAGAATACAGCAGTGAGTCACCGGGAAATCATAGCCATTGTTTCCAAAAGGGGGTTTCCAAAATGGAAATTTCTAGGAAAAAAGAATAGTATATTGTTACGCAATCTCTTGCAGATGATGGCATGTGTGATACTAAATGCTTGCCATTGACTTTCGAAGTATTAATTAAAGAGTGATGAACTTCCAGTGCCTCATTTGTACTAATTTGGTGCACAAAGCTGGATAATTTGTACAGCAAGTTTTCTTTCTCTAAGTTGAGCTTGTAGGAATTATGTGCCAAGGTGATGCATGGTTGGCACTCAGAGTCACTGTCGCGTGCTTCCTGTCCTCCAGGAGTGGAGGAGAGGAGGGAGGAGAAGGAGGTTTGGTGGAATTGGAGGGGAAATAAGGAAATTGTTTTGTGATTATCTTTTCTTCGTATAGAAGTAGTCATTTAGACAGATTATCTGATTTGTTTGAAGTACAGCAAAGCAAAACAATCATGTACAGAACTGAAAAGTGTTTTGTGTGTGTATGCTTAACATTAGCTGGGAATGTGGCCATGGTGGGCAAATACATTTGAGTGACTATAGAGGGAACTGATTCCGATTAAAAGTATTTTTTTTCCTGGTTTGGTTTTATATTGACTTACACTATTTTAATTGCCTAGAAACCTGGTGTTTGATCAGAACATAAAGCAAGTGCTCAAAATAGGTTTAGTGGACTGATGTAGAAGAAAGTATATAGTGTAAGGAAAAT
>JAWLRI010000180.1:1906134-1993090 GCA_034781795.1 Crypturellus tataupa | reverse complement strand
TGATAAATCTGAAAGCAGATAGGAAGGGCTGGTCTGAAACAGGGCAATGAGCAAGGTACTAGCTGTGCACTCCAGAGATTGGAGTACTTTTCTGTCCCGGATTACCGTGTGATTTAGGCTCGCCGGCCTCAAGTTCCGTATCTATGAATTGGGCATTGCTGTATTTTTTAAGCATCATTATGAGAATGGATCAGGGAAGGCATTTTGGGTCACACAGATGCTCTAAGTATTTAAATTTGATGTTTAATGTTTCCAGATGCATCTTTGCAAACTTTTTTTTTCTAGCTAGAAATACCTTCCCTCTGGAAAAAAATCTCTGTATTAAACCTTTGTGGTGAGTAGCTATGGAAGATAATGGAAATACATGTTTCTCCACCCATTTAAGCTTGGGTGGATGACTTTGAATTAAAAGAGATGACAAGTGCGTATATGATCCATCTTGTCAGCACTGTAACGGGGGATGCACCTGCAGCAGTGGGGGCTGGAACATCCTAAACTAACCTACAGATTGGCAAATTGAATGGTAGTCGAGGTCCTAAATAAAGAGAGGGGTGTATGAGAGTGCACGCGCGTATGTGTGACAGTGTAGGGGTGTGTGTAATATTGTAATGAATATACTGCCATGTGTGCCATAAAATCTAAACTTAGCAATACATAATGCAAGAGCATGCTTTCTCACTTTATTTCAGTATCTGGAAAGTTTCAGCACTGGCATCATATCAATATTTATTAATGCATTGTGAACCAGAACCTGTGATTATTACTCATGCTATCTCATACTTTGCAAGCTTCAACTCTGAAGAATAAAACCACATCTGCTTTCGCTCTTCGCATATTTTATTCAATGTTTTAACAGCTTTGCTGTAAATATCTCATCCATTACGATTCAGTTGTGACTGTATCAACTTCACATCTCCTGCTTTATTGCTATCATTATAGTTAAACAACGCTCTGTTAATTCTGTTAACTAACAAGTTCATTGTTCGCAGTAGTCAGCAGTCTCTGCTTGTTGAGTCCACAGTGTTACTGCTTGTAAATCAACCTGGGGATCCAGTGAAGCATTTTCCCTCATTTGGAAAATGAAGATGTCTTCTTTATAAAGGCTGACTAATAAAAGGTTAATTATGATCCCAGGTAATGATGATTGCAGAGTAATTCTGATTTGCTGAGAGCAAAAAGTGATATTTATTCTCTTCAACTTTTGTTACAGCTGCCAGATAACAGCAGTTTGCTTATAAACTAAGCTGAGGCGGTTGTTACAAGCTGTAAATGTAATGCTGGGTGGGAGGAGGAGAAAAGCACTGAAATTAAGACTAGAAGGTATATTTAAGAGTAAAGGTAAGTGAAATGATCAACTTATCCATGACTAGAATTGAGCATGAGCCTAGTGTCACTGGGGAGCAAGATATGGCTAAAGGAAATGAATGTCATTAGTTAAGAGGAAAGAGCAGAGATGAGGGCTTTATGTGATCTGGATTTGCATTATGGGGAAAACCGGCATGAAGAGGGGAAGTAAAACAGATAAAGCTGCTGACGGGGACCAGCAGCAGGAGAAAGTGAAGCCAGGCAGCAGGGAAAGGTGAACTATGAATTTAGGAAGTGGCCTGCAAGGGTGTCAGCATGGAGAAGGAGGGAGAATGAGGATGCAAGAAGTCACATGCTGGGCAATGGTAGCAGGATTTTAAGAATGTGAAGGAGCCTGTGCCTTCCTCAGGAAGTGATGGGGCGGTACTGCAGTGAGCGAGGAAAAAAGGAGAGGGCAACTGCGAACATGTAATCTCAACCATGCCAGAAACCAGAATTCTCCCATCTCTAGTTCTGCCCAGCTTAAAGCTACTGAAATGTGTTGAATGGGCTATGATTTGGCCCAACTCAAATTGAGTTTTCTGCAAAGAACAGAACCAGCCCTTTTAAGGAATGTGAGTCAATTGATTTCACAACACGAGTAAGGCTGTCTTCTTCTGAGAAATATGTAGTCATTAGATATATTTTTTTATGTAAAATTCCTAAAGGAAAATATACCTCACTTGCTGTTTGAAAGCTGTCTCTGGAGATATCCTGCATGCCTGGTGATCATTTGAATTCCTTGCAGTCCTTAACTTGCTGCCTGTGTGTTAGAAATCATTTTAAATGAATTGAATAAAATTCACAAATGTTATATGCCAGAGTATGATGAACTCTCAGGAAATAAGACTCAAATCCATTTTTTTCCTTTCTTTTTTATTACAATAAATAGGAATGGACAAATATGACTTTAATGACCCATTTCTGAATGAGATTTTACTGCTCTGTTATCAGTAGGAAGTGTGTAAAGCCTTGTTTAAATAAGCTGGTTTATGTTTGTTGAATTTCTGTATAATTATAAATGTATAGCAAGGAATAAGCATTGAAAGATCAAGGATTGCCTGTGGAAATAACACATATGTGGATATAGATGTGTACAGTTTCACCAATCTCAGTTAGGACCTAAGAAATGAAAATTGTTGTTCTGTTTTTTAACTAAGAAAGATTAAAAAAAAAAATCTCATGCGAGGAGGGTTGGTTTTTTGTTTGGTTTGTGGATACACATTGAGATGTTAATGCCTCCAGGCTGTTACCTGCAGTAAGTAAAGGCACAGACGAGCAATTTCAGACAAGTCTGATTGAGAATTGCCATTTCTGTTGAGGAGGATATGTCTTTAGACCCTGTAGGGGCCTAGGATGAGTAGCGCAGACCTAGACATGCCCTAAACGTTGGGATTTAGGAGATGAGCACTGCGTTTGGTTACAGGAGGGAGCGGCACGTGGTGCCTCGAGCTCTGGGGTTGCTGCCCATCAGACCCATGGTGTGACAAGGGTGGCACTGCCATCATGGCCCTGGGTGCTCTTGTGCGTGTGCCACTGCGTGACACCCAGTGCAGTGACTACACTGGGAGTGGATGGGAGTGCCTACCCTGCACTGGGTGTCACACAATGACCCACACAGTGGACCCGTGCCAGAGAATGGTCTTAAAAGAGCTTTTCCCAGGATGCCAAATGAATCAAACCATGTCCTCATTAGCTATCTTCCTTTGAATGGAGATATCTAGCTCCATCCCTCATTGGGTCATACAGTGAAGGCTCTTGGTTTTCTGCTTAGCATTATTTTAGATGGGAGGAATGATCCTTCCAAATGGAAACCCAGTGTCACCAGGTAGGGAAAAAAAAAAAAAAAAAGGCAATTAAAGGTTTTGCTCCTTAGAGGCACTCAGAGAGCAGGGCAAGTCCTTTGGCCAACCATGACTGTGCCAGTGTCCCTTTGCAGGACTGCATGTTCTGCGGGATTCGGAATTGGAGAGGGAATCTGCTAGTCCCCAGCTCCCATGTGAAACTTGGAAGGAGGTGACATTAACAAACTGAATGCAGATAGCTCCGGGTTTGATCCATTGCCTTTAAGAAGCCCTTAAACCTCTTTGGCCTGGTTTGGGGTTATCCTGTAGTTAAAGGGTAGATCTGCGAGCTCTAGATTTAGTTTCTCACTAGATCATAAATTGGGGTATAACCTGAGGAGAAGCATTCAGCTGCTGTACCCTGGGTTCCCATTTACGAGGGACTGATAATAACGCTTCCCTTCTTTATAAGAGTATTGGGAGATTGTAATTTCTTAGTATTTGTCATCTGCAAAGTACTGCATTGCACAGATGGATGGGGCTGCGGAACGAAGGAGAAAATGAATAAATTCTGAATGGGAAACTTCCCTAAGTTTTGCCTTCTTCATTTTAATACTCCGCAAGATTTTAGGTCATTTTGCAAGAGCCTTTCATATAAGAATGTGGCGTTCTGGGTGGTCTGAATCCTTCTTAGGGAATGCTTTTCTGAAAAGAAATGCGCAGAAGGTGGGAGGGATCGCACACAATGTCAAAGTTGTCTGCTGTATAAATATTAAAGGCTGTAACCCTGAACTTGAGCAGTATTCAGCTTTTATCTTCTATTAAGCGGCTGCAGTAGTCACGCTGTATCACTCGATAACGCAGGAACGGGGTCTGCAAACACCAGCTGACACAGGCAACTCTCCCGCCGTGTGGCCCGGCCTCGGCGGGACAGGGCTCTTGTTTGTCGGGAGGGAGGCGAAGGCTCCCGCGTTTGCCAAAGGAGCGCGCAGCAACGGTCACGATAAGTCTCTAGACTTCCCTTTGCTCCGTTGGTTTTACTGAAAGGAACTGATAAAGAAACATGTTATTTTGGAGATGGCTGCAGAACTGTAAAGATCCTAGAGTGATTGTAACTCGAGTCCACTTAACGTCCTGGCTTCTGATTGATGCCTATATATACTATACATTAACCTCGCGTGACTTTGATGGTTGGAAGGAAACTAGTGTGTTTTAATGCTGCAGTGGAGCTTTGGCAGAGCGGGGATCCCTGCCTCGCAGTGTCTGTGCTAGGACACAGCTCAGAACAGGTATTTGCCAGGAGGCGACCTCTAAAATGAGCAATGCGTTGTGTATTTGGGAAGGTTATTAATCTATGCCAAATACAGGATCCCATGTGAGGGTTGTACTTTGTATTATTTAATTTCATTCCAATTATTCCAGAAAAAAAAACAATTAAGCAAATGAATAATTATAAAAGTAAGGTCAACTCAATTTTCTCTACCAGTGTTTTTAGGTACCGGACTCATTATTGCTGATTTCCTTCATAATCTTTGCCATCTAACCTCATTTGTTTCATTTCTAAGTGGCAAGAAGAGAGCATCATAAAATTTCGGTGAAAACAAAGCAGAAAAATCATGTCATTTTAGCGATTTCCTGAGAAAGTAATTATCTGTTGTTAACCTTTATGGAAAGAACTCTTCTGATCATCTTCAATATAGCTGTTAAGTTTTCAGCTTTCCATTCCTGATTGCAACTTCCCAAATTAAAAAAAAATATAGCTAGATAGATATATTAATATCACATAATCCTTCTTCTAATAACTGCATTAAATTCTAAAATGATTATATTAAACAGCTTTTAGAACCTGAAATAAAACTGATCTATATTTACTATATAATTAGAAAATACAAATAAATTTCATATCACTGAATTCTTAATGTTTCTTGGTTGAATTGATTCATACAGGCTTGTAAAATTACCTTGTATTTTCTTGCAGTACTTGAGGTCTGAACAAACATTCACTGGAGTCAATGGGAGTCTTTCTCTTGCTTTCCGGAGGTGTCAAAGCAGACTGCGTTTTCTAATCCTGTAAATTATAATGCCATGGACAAATCCCCCACTTTTGTGAAGGTTTATTGACTTCAGTGATGTTTTGTGTGGGGGCCACCTCTATGCAAGAAATTCAGAGGCTGAATCCTTTCTCTTGTGTTAGCAGCCAGAAAGCAAAGAGGCTGGAGGAGGCAGCTTTGGAAATCGAATGTGGGTGGCGGAGGAGAATAGTCAGGTTCCTTTCTTTCTTTTTCTTAAACACAGGTTTTAATGTATCTATTAAAATGAATATGGTTAGCTTTCCCATAGCAGGAGTGTGTACTGGAATGTAATAATCTTCTACTGAAACTTTAAAATAACGAAAGATACCATATTTGTGCTGTAGGTGGATTTAGTTTCTTTTCTGTTCTTTTTTCCCATTTGGCTGTTTTTATGAGTGGTTTTTTTTTTTTTTTTTTTTTTTTTTTAATAAGCGTGACTTAACTGTAAGCAGTATTGAAATGACTGTGCTATCCATGCAAAAGTGCTCGTATTACGAAGAACTAAACTTACGGCGCAATCTTTTGAGTGGTATTGATATATATGCACAATAAATTTAACAATGACACATTCATGTGGGCCTTCATAATGCCTTAATTGTACAGAAACCATTATACAAGAATGTTAAGGTGAAAGGGAAGCTCTTGTAGATGTTTAAAGGAGCATATCCACATCGAAATGCCTAAATTAAAAAGGGTGAGGGGAGGTCATGAACAGTCTTTCACTGCTGATGGATTTACTGAGATGGAGGCTAGCAGCAAATAGCCTCCTTATAAATTTCTTTGACTGTAATGATTCCAAGCAAAGAGGAGATTCTTTATTTTTCCTTTTATTCCATTTTTCAGCTCTTTTAATTAAAAGGAGATTTCATCTGTCCCCTCCGTGCTTCAGGCGAGCTTCTGCCGATGTCATGGTAGCAGCAGCATCTCCTCCTCAGTGGCTGGGAGGCCAGGATGGATGCAGAGGTCAGGATGGAGGCAGGGACAGCCAGGGAGGCCGGGATGGATGCAGGAGGCTGGGATGGACATGTTGCATGTGCGGCTGAACATGGTTAGTGGAAGGGAAAGTGACGACAAAGGCTGGCATGAAGTGGGCACTTCATAGTGCTAGTTGGGCAGAGGGGGCTGCGAAGAGAAGTCCCTGCAGATCAAAGCACATGGAACCTTAAAGGAAAAAAAAGTTTGGAGGGAACAATTAAAACTATGGAAACTCTTGGTATTACCTTGCAGCTCCAGTAAAGTGCTTGCCCTGAGCCTAGTAGCTAGCACTGCATAACAACACTGCGTTATTGTTGTTATTGTTATTATTTACTATTATCTGCGCTGCTCCGACACAGCTCCAGCCCGGAGGACCTGGCTGTCCCTGTCCTCCAGCAGTGCCAAGCCCCATATCACGCTGCTTTCCTCTTCAAGGGAGCTCCCCACGTTGCTTCCCGCCCCGTTTTCCCAGCATCATGAGGACCTGTCCCCTGAAGCTATGGGTGAGCATCGCTCATGTGGCCGCCTTGGCACCCATCGTGTTGGGGGCGGCTGTGCAAACCGGGGGTACACAACGCGCAGCTCTCTTGCTCTTTATGAATTCAGAACATTGTGACACCTGCACAAGGATTTCTGCATTCAGTCGCTCGGCTATAAAACCTAAGCTTTGGATCAATTTAATATCTGAAATACTCCCTGCTAGGGATTATATCCTGCTACGGAAAGGAGCTAGGCTTAGTGAACTAATAGGTCTTATCCATCCCTAACTACTGCCAGTATGATTATGTTTTTTTAATCGGAAAAATGTGTTGCTGAAAAGTACAGAGATTAAGCACCACAATTGCCTGTAACAAAAGCAAGTTTTGTTGGATGAGCAGAGATCTGATGAATGACATGATTTGAAATGTTTTCATCCTAATGGCTTCTTCTTCTGAAGTTAATTTTTTTTGTCAGTTGCCAAAACATTTATGAGCAGATTTGTGGATAATGACGCTCTTAGATGGGGGTTTAAATAAAAATCTGTTCCATTCGCAACCTAAAAGACCTAGTATTAAAGCAGCCAAACGGGCTTGGAATCTGATTCCCGTTGCAGTAGTACCATGCATGAGCTGGGGTCAGTGGCCAGAGCGGGCCACAAACTTTAAGACCAGTTGTGCCTCCCTTCAAGGACATTACCATGAGAAGTCAAAAATAGGGTCAAAAAAATGTTTTTCCAGGAGCACTTCCTATGGAGTGGATGGGCCTGCAGTTTA
Organism: Crypturellus tataupa; assembly: GCA_034781795.1. Taxonomy (NCBI): domain Eukaryota; kingdom Metazoa; phylum Chordata; class Aves; order Tinamiformes; family Tinamidae; genus Crypturellus; species Crypturellus tataupa. The sequence goes on along the minus strand of JAWLRI010000180.1, from coordinate 1,985,662 downwards.
GGCAGGTTCTCATTCCCCGTGGAGCCTTGAAAACCATCATTTGAAGGAAAAGAGGTGGACCTTGAGTACAGACTAAACAGCTGAATTTAGAACAGGTCTTGGTCAAACATTCATATGTGTAAAAGGGGCAGAACAAGAAGCTCCTCTTTATGCAGTCTTCTGAAGAGGAGACTTGGCCTGGGCACAGGTAACCAAGCAGTAGTTCAACTGAACAAAATAGTCTAGAGAAAAGTTTTGGGGGGGATCTTTCTTTTACATACTCTTAGGCCCAATGATCCACCAAAAGAGTATAGCCAAGCTGATGCTGCACCTAAATTACGCGTGTCTCAAAGCACATGTTGGAAAGCTTCCAGATGGTCTCGTGGGACAGAGGAGCTCAGTTTTTGGTCGGTTCCTCATGATAATGTTAAAGGCTTCATGTCGGATCTGGGCAGTAGGGTTCATCCCCACAGGAGGTTAGGCCATCACTGGTCTTCTGCAGTCTTTTTGTTTATTTTCTATACATTATATATTGTATAAAATATTGTATATTTTAACAATTGCCACACTGCAGAATGGCAATAAGATTACTTGCTTTTGATAACTAATGATGAGATGCTGCCATGGCACCGTCTGCAGGAGATATTTTTGCTCCATTGTCCCAAGTTTGACATTGTCAAAAGATATTTTGCTTGGTTCAGTGTTTTCCACTAACTCCGACTCTACGTCCAATGATACTTCAATAACCTTAGGAGTTAGAAGTGCTGAATAACCTTTTCTCCTAGCTCATATATAAAAGGACCAAAAAGGTAGAAAATTGGAAAGGAAAATTACAGCAGACTTGGTTTCTATTGCAGACATCAGCGACAGCTGAGAGACATTCCAAATATTTTCAGAATGTTCTTCTAAAGTACTTATTTAGTTACATTTATTTATAATTTGTTAAAACAGATCTTTTTCTTTGAAGTCAGCTGGGTCACCACATTCCTTCACTAAGACAACATTAAATTATAAAATTAAGTCTTCATCTTGATTAAATAAATGTGAAAACTCCCAGTTTAGAGAGACCTGAATTTCATGGGTGTTATTTAGGAGAAGAAAAGGCTTTTTAGGTTTTACCCGTGCAATTACCAACCTAGTGCAGGGCTGTTTCTTACAAAATACTTTCTAGACTTTATTTTCAGGACTACTATTTAAAAGTGGGGTTTCCTTTACTGTCCTCCATACATTATTCTACAACCCCATAGATCTTGTTCATGCTGGACTTTAAATCAGCTATCAAATACCCACTAGTATCTTCAAAGGCTCCTGGAAAAGAATGCTTTGCAGGGCTGTTTTGACTTTGCCAGTATTATGATTTGTGATTCATCTTGTGGATTTTTAAGCAGACCCCTGTACTTAGTATTCGTATTAATGGTCTTCCTGTATTTAGCTGGATAAAAAACATTCAACGCAATGTATGTAATAGTTACATTTCTGTGATATACATACTTGGTAAAAGCTTTCTCATTTTCATCATTTAGACAGGTAGGGTCTGGTAAATCATGTGCAGCACTCAGGGCAGGATGACAGGATGGTAGGGGGTAGGAGGGAATAGCGGCCAAGCTGCTGGAGGAGATTTTTCTGAAAACCTTGACCAAAAGAGGCTGCAAGTGAATTTTTGTTTCCCTTTTTTCTTCCATGGCGAGTAGCGTGTTACACGTGCCAGTAAGACCTGTGTTTTCCATGCTTGCCTCCCCCTCAGGTGTCCTGCTCGGGTGGAACGACCCCAGTCTCTCCTGCTCCGCTTTGGTGGAGGCAGCCGCTTCCCGAGGCTCTGCACATCCCTGGCTCATGCTCCCGAGCAGGGGGCAGTACCCGAACCAGCCTGGGGGCTCTCGGGACTGAGGATTTGGGGCCCCAGGGGCCCGTGGTGCAAAGCAGAAATATCGCCCAGGGGTCAGAGCTGTTTTCATCAGGGTGCAAGTCACCCTCGCTTCACCGGTTTAGGTTAATTCAGATTAACACCTTTTAATGTGAGGCGAGAATGAGGTCCCCAGGCAGAGTTTCTTCCCTTGAAATTCTTCATTTTATATGGGTATGTGTCCCCGTTATAGCTTTAGCTCAAGTGCCAAATAATCATTTTGCAATAAGAATTTTGCTGTTTTTAATATCTGGAGGAGAAAGTATCATTCGCACTGTAAGCAGAGCGAGGGCTCCTCTTAGATGAAGGCAATAGTGTGTTAGGGAGTGGGATCAGCAGAGAAGCACAGCACTTCCATCTCCTCCTTCACCCCTAAGCTTTCCTTAATTTCCTGCTAACGTATATTTTCATGACTTTTTTTTTTTTTTAATTTCACAGAAGCTTTTCTCGAGGCTACAGCAAGCGATCAGTGAGAACAGCACAGTTGTCTCCCTGTTTTTAAAATTTAAATTCCTCACTTGCCAGCCTACTCCCTAAACACACAATCTCTGCTGTCTCACAGGTTCAGGTGGACACACATGTTTGTGCTCTGTTATTGCCTCTTCCAGCCCCGCACACACTTATCTCCTTGGGTATCTCAGTGTTCACACAGAGCCAGTAACCTTTTACAGGACTCCTTTTCACTTTGCAATTGTGCTGTTTAAAACAACAACAAAAAAGACATACAGAGAAAGAGGAAAATAACCTTTAGCTTACCTTGGAACCTAAACCAATAGGAGTGGAAGTCTGAGCAGTATCATTGGTGTTAATTTTCTTTTCTCTCAAATGATCAGAATTATTTCACTTTCTCAACTACTGGTAGCTTCCCAGTTAATGTACAAAGCCCATATCTTTCCATGTTGGGCAGGGGTGGCTATGAAAACACAACTTTCTATGTTGTTTTTCATGCATCTTCTAAGAAAAAAAGCTCTGTATTCCAATGAGTACTATATATTAGCTTATTTGTGCCAGCCATGTAAGTATCATGAATAAGAAAGTGTTTTCCTCTAATATCTTAAAAAGTTTAAAACATAAATAGCATTTCTGTAGCAAATCATTCTCACCTTGTATTAATTGCTGATTTTTCTGCTGCCATAACGATGCTGTTTCCCAGCAGCCTGGACATGTCTGTCCTCTCGCTGAGGTCATGACGACTGCTAAATGTGCCACATTTCCTCTGTCAATTGGGGAAAAAATGCCAGGTGATATATCAAGCCTTTACTTTGATGCATAACTTTCTGTGAAACACACGTCACCAAAATAAACTCTGGTACCTGTCCCCCTGGCACTGGGAACTCATAAATATGGAAGCAAAGGTAATTGGCCCCCAGTAGCCCACAACGAATACTGTTCATTGCATTACCTAGAGGTCTGGACTGAAGTTCCTTTAATGGGAAGCCTTGAAAAGTGGTCTTTAAAGATATGCTTCACCACTTTTATTAGTTGTTAATTCCATTTTTAACTACCCATTGTTGGTAATATCCTCTTAGATTGAAAATACAATTGCTTTCCTTTGTGATTATATCCATTTTTAATTCATTGATTCACTGAGGTTTTTCTTTGCTGGATTTCTACAGCAGCAGAAATTAAAAGAAGTTCTTAATTGTTTACTTCATTGTTTGGATGATGGTATCAGCACTGACATCTGCAGGAATGCAAACAGCAGGCTGCAGAAGAATTTGTCCTGTTCATTTATTTAACAGAGCTGTGCTATGTTAAATCAATTTAAAGTTCCAGACTTTAAATCCAGACAAACTGGAATGATCTCAGGTTAATGTTCTCTTTCACTATTTATACCTTGTTTTCTGTTGTTGTTTGGAATTAATATGATTTAGAGGCCACAACCAGTATCAAATTCCCATGTCAGGAGTCCCCGTCCAGTGTTTAATCCTATAAATAGTTCTGGTTTTAACGCTGTTGTCTGTGAGGCATCAGAGCCCAGAGCTTGGAAGCAGCATTGTTTTTTCAGCAGACCAAAACTTTTTGTTTTCCTTCTGCGGCTGAATTTTGTTTTGCGTTTGGGATGTACTCAAACTGCTGAAATTCATCTAAAAAAAGAGAGAGACAAAGAGAGATCTGCATGGCAGGCAGTGTGCTCAAGCCTCACATTTGCACGACTGTGACAGAGGTGCATAAGGAAGCAGAGACAAGATAGATTTTGTAGGTCACATGTATCTGGTGCCTGTTTTATGTATAAATGTGATAGACACTGGAAATATGCAGAGGATTCTTTGCCAATACAGAAGTGAATAATTAATTAGTTTCTCTGACACTGAGAAGCTTCTCTGAATTCTGTGCTAAAGTCTGATCTCTGCTTTGGATACCCATAACAGTGCACATTTTAATGTAAACAAGCAGCAAAGGTTTGTAACATACAGGATCTGTTAACGTTTCAGACTGCTATACATGAACCAATATGGTAAAATAGTGTGAAGATCTTTACTAGAGAGCATACCTGCTTGTTATTTACTTGACAGTTTTCTGGGGCTTGCGATGCAGAGTTCAGCCAAACTCGGGTACTTGCTCTTCTTCCTAAAGCTACAGCCCTGTATGGTTTTTCTCTCTGCATTTCATTTGGCAATCCATATGAGCATTGCGTTTGTTTTCGGTAATGTCTAAATCATTAGAAGAAAAGCTTTGGGGTGCGATATGAGGCTGACAAAGATAATTGTGGTTTTAAAGCCATAAGAGGTTTCATGCATCATATAAAATTTTACATTTCACCACCAATTTAAATCAATTATGATCTTTAAATCTACAATTGTGCTATTTAAAGCATCTTAAAGGGCACAATCCATGTGGTATTTCCCTGTGTGTTCTAAAGTATTTTCATAACAGGTTTATTGTGTGAAAGCATCTCAAAGTTATTAAAAGATGATCAGAGACATTATTAACTCTTTAGTCTGTCTCCTTAAAGCAAGAGAAGCTATGCTTGAGCATTATTTACCACTTAGTCTCAGTTGTGCTAATTTTCTCAGCCTTTAGTCACAATAAGTGTAAGGAAACTTGGAACAGATCATGCAGAGCATCCTCCTCATGCTAAGCCAGTGACTTCTGTGTGCTTGGGTGAGCCTGCATTCACCTTCATGTTATAACAAGGCAAAGAAACAGAAGACTTTTCCAATTTATTCTTTTCATGCTAGATTTAGATCATTACACAGGTAAAGATGGTGCTCTTCATTTTTTGTGCCATGGCCTCTTTTTCTTTTTTTTCTTTTACTATTTACACTTAGTTGATATCAAAGAATTTTTCAGCATCTTAAAATATTTTATTCTTTCTTAGTTGATTAACTGGAATGAAATTGTGCTTATCTTTCAAAATGCTAAAGCAGAAGTTTCAGATGAATATTACTTTTGATATTCTTAGCATTTTTGTTCTGATGGGAATTCTAATACCTGATATATCCAAATTTATCTAAAAAATGAACTTCTGGTGTGAAATTTGAACTGTGACACCCTTTTCCAAAGCATGTTTTGGTGAAGCTATCTTTTAAGTCTACCAAAATAGGAGAGCAGAGGTGAAGGACTGCAATACAGTTGAAATAAAGTATCTCAGTATTTTTTTCTCAAAAATATTGAGAGTATGTTCAAAAGAATCTGTATTTCCAGCAATTCTAAAAGTTGATCAAAAGAAATCTTGACTATCCTACTGTTCATCTTATAAGCTCAATACTTAAAAAATTAATAATAAATTGCCTATATTTAGCTAAGACTTTTCTGGTAATTGTAATCATGCATTTGCTGCATTGAATGAGCAATTAATATTGGTGAAAATTTTAGATGTTTCCATGTATGCGCCCATACAGCTCACATGATAGTCGAAGATGATCAGTTGAGTTAGGAAAAATCTGGGAGAAACTTCTGTTTTTCAAACATTATTTCAAGGGAGGACATTCTTCCTCCCTAAGAAAATGTCAATCTTGAAACTGGTGACTGGACACAACTGGGGCATCCGTCTCGCGAACACAGCGCTGTGGGTCGGGTGCTCCGTCGTGCAGGCCGTGCTGCTTGGGAAAGATCATTCCTAGCAGTAACTCAAGATCCGAATAGCCCACGGTACTCAGAGCAAAAGCTGGGGTTTTTTTCCTTTTAAGCCACTCGGAGTAGTTGTACACGTTCCCCTGGGAAGCAGCAGTGATGAATGCATTTGTTTCTTTATAGCATAGGCAATCGTGTTACTCAAGAAAAAATGAGGCAGGTGCCCCGTGCCCGAGTTGTTCCTGTGCCTGCGGCTCTGACGGAAGGATTATCGTGTCCCCGGGGAGCAGCGAGGTTTGCAGAGTCTCATCACTTGCCCCAGACACAATTTGGAAGGCATCTCATACAAGCTGATTATACGCCACGCTGCAGCAGCATCTCCCAAATTCAGAGGGGCCCAAAATAAGTAATGATTTCATGGCCATTGCCAGGTATTCCAATGCAGAGTCAGTGCCTAAAATGTATCTCTCTTAATAAACTTCCAGCTCCGTTTTGCCGGCAGGGATGTTTCCTTTCGGCTCCGTGTGCAGCCATAACCGCTTTGAGGCCGCTCGGCGCTGGGCTGCAGTGCTGAGCGCGGCAGTTCTGAGCCGTTAAGGACGGGGACGTCTAACCCTGTCATCCTTGAAGGTGGCGGGATCTTTGTCCTTGCATTCGGGGGGGACAGGACACAAACCCTGTGCCGTAAGCGTTGGTGTCAATGAAATGAATTGCCCGGAGCGCAGATATAACTGTGCAAGCTGCATCCGTGACAGGGACGTGCAGCTTTTCTGCAGGAATTTCCTGGGGGATATGAGCTGTGCAGGAGCTGGCCGAGAGCACCCTCAGCTGCTCTTCAGTAGCAAGGGGGCCTCTCAATTCCCATTCCAGGCTTCTCCCAAGGCAGCTCTCCATCACTGAGACTCGGAGCAGGAAAAAGATGCTGCCCAAAGCAGTGTGCAGTCGCAGGTGATGCATGTCTGCATTTGGCTGGTGGGTTAAATACTTTCTAGCTCTTTTCTAATTTGCCACTTTTAGGACTGAATTGTGATTCTTCTGATTTCTTCTTAAATCTACTTATCTTTTCTTACTGATGAGGAAGTAAAGTCTGGATTTTTAGAACTGTGCTTGGATAATTTCACGTGAGCTCTAGTTCCTGCAAGTCTATAGCTTTATATCTGTTGAAGATGCACATTATTTTGCTGTTTTCTCTTCCCCCTCTAACATGGATATGCATCTTTTCGTGATCTTCTAGTGAGCAGTACCAGGAGGTGTTGGTTCCCCTCTCGTTTATACAAATGAAGACTGTCTCCCAATTGAGTTAGTTCCGGGATGTTTTTCTGTACTTGTGTAAACTTTCCAGATTTGAAAATATTTTCTTCTGCTAGTCCCATGAAAGGACAGCCTTTGGCCTGGAGCATTAACACTGGAATAAAGCAGCTCCTTGGAGAGTGGGATGAGGTCGCTGGTATCTAGGCTATTGAGTGGATCCATCTTCTTTTGCTTTAGAAAGCAAGAAACTACTGCAGAGCTAAGAAATGGGAGAGGAATTGGATTAAACAGAATTAAGTCTAGCCCTTTGGGGGGAAATCAGGATTTTATTTTTAGTATTTTCCTTTGTGGCTGAATTCAGTGAAGCTATAACTCAGTGTTGAACATTAGACGCAACAATATATGTAAGGAATGGACAGTGCAAGTGTAGTGTTCAAAAAAAAATTCCTGCATTAAAAATACTTTTTTCCCCCCCAAACATCCAGACTAGTCCAATAGAGGAATATCACTATAGATTTAGTAGATTTAGAGATGATAGGTCTTTTATTTTTCAAGTAATAGTAGAAAGTAAAAAAGCCATTAAAAATCCTAACAATGCTTTTATATTCATATAAGAAAAACAAATTTCCAAACAGATACTTTCATATATCTTAATGGTAATCTGTTCCCTATTTAAAATTCAGCAAATACCCATTTTCATCCTTGAATTAAGTTATCCTATAAAATAACAGCAGCTGATAGTAGGAATTTAGGCTGAAAATAGAGATTATTGATTCTTAATGCATAAAGGATTCATAAGACAAACATCAGTGGCAAAAGGGTTTTATTTTACATTTTTCTATGTAGCTGGAAAGTATGCACTCCCATGGTTTATTTTTCTAAACCAAGAAAGAGAGTGAGATTAATGGATAAAAAGTGTGCGTGGGTTCCTTGGTGTTTTTTTCCACTTTTTTTTTTTCCTCTCAAAAATACATCAAAATATTCAGCTTTGGGTTTCTGAGCATCCCTATAACAACTCAAGAATGTACACCTTCCGGCAACTGCAGTAAAACCAACCCCTCACGCAAAACTTAGTGCTAACAAGCTGTGATGAACAAAGATGGAGAAAGGAGCTAGAAGGACCATTTTACAAAAACTGATTTTTTTCCTCCCAACACTCAGACTTTTAATTGTTATAATTAACTTTGTAGAGGGAGAGAGGAGGAAATTGTATAAAGAAACAGATTTGCTTCCTTTTTTCCAAGAATTTTATTAAAATTTTTTTAAAAAAACTTGAGGAATGTAAGATTTTTAAACTTATAAAGATAACTGTGTTGCCCTTTTAAATAGTTTCCCCTGACAAGCGAAGTCGCAGTGGCATTTGTTCATGCAGCTCCCAGCACACACATGGATTCAGTGATACATACCGCGCACTGCACAGTTCTTCTGTGCTTGCTACCTGTCAGTGCTTGTACTCAAGAACCTTGAATATCAGTGACTCACTAATGTTTTATGATATTTTACCTCACTTTATGGTAGTCATTTATGACAAGACCAGAATGACATAAACTGCCATAAAGCAAAGCAATGCAATCACACAAATGACCATAAATCAAGGTAGCAACAGAAAAAGGTCATAAAAGGAAAGAAAATTGGAGAAAACAACATTTGAGTTCAGATTCAGAAGTCTGGAGTTCGCAGCGCCGAACTTGAGGACAGATGAACGCGGACGGCGGAACCGCCACGTGCCACGGCGCTCCTCACCGCGCGCACGGCCGCCCCGGCAGCCTCATACCCCGACAGCCTCTCATTGCTCCTCAGCCTGCGACGATGCACGCAGGGTGTATTGCAACCGTGTGCGTGAGCATGCTTTTTTCTTTTCTTTTTTTTTTTTTATTTTGCCATAAGAAGGTAGCTTAGTCCTCTACCTAAAGCAGTTCCTGATTCAGAGAACCTTTGGGTGATTTTCCTAGTTATCTACCTCTCTCTCTCTATATATATATATATATATATGTATATTTTCTCTATAAGAAAATTATTCTTGTGAATGCAGTTGGCTCTCCCTCGAAGAAAGGATTGGTGATGGGCTTTTCTTAGGTCTCTTCTCTTAGCCAGATTTAAAAAAAAATAAAGGAGAGGAGATAAGATGGTCCATGGGGACTGGGAGGATCCTTCCTGCGGGACGCCTTGTAGTTGCCTGTGGCATGAGGAGGCACCAAGTGATGCTGGTGGGAGCAGAGGACTCGGTGGCCCTCGGGATCGCAGCCTAATGGGGCAGCAGAAGCTGTAGGGAATGAGGTATAACGGTACATATACCACACCTTAAAGTTATACCACCATAAAAATGAGAAACTGCTAGCGGTGGAGATAACAGCGTTTATGAGGAGAATTTATGGGCTGCTCATGTGGTATAAATATATACAGTACACAAACACCAGTGGGGATAAATTCCACTGGACAACCCTGTTATTTTAACAGTAACCTTGAAAATATTGTTATGGTATTTAACTGAAGAAAGTACTAAGGGAAAACACATAATTTAGTCTCCTCTCCCACCTACTGCAGTGATTTTTTTTTAAGATGAGTATGCATTAAGATAAACACCGATAGTTAATTGCATTTACTTTAACATCCTTATGGTTCCTATTCACACTCTCTGCCTTCATCTCGTGTAAAAGAGCACCTCTGATGGAGCTGATGTGCTTTAAAAACTATGAAGACGTATTTTTTATCCCCACCCTGCATCCAAAGCCTCTAATTCTGTCCCTTTGGCTCTGCCTCTCTGTCTGCAAAATCTGTTGCTTCTCTCTTTTGTGGTGTCACTTGTACTCACAGCTGCCACAACCTTTTGTAGTCATGGTTTATAATTATTTTTATATATGAAATCATTTTTATAATTATCTGGTCACTGTATTTTCAGAGGACCCCAGTGCAGCAAGTGGATATCCTGAGTCTCACTGGAAAACATGGGGTTTTTGGTTGGTTTGGTTTGGTTTCCCTCTCTGGGTTGGTTTGGTTTCCCTCTCCACAAGAGAACATTTGGCACAGACAGGGTCCCTGATGGTGCAGGAAGATGGGGAAGGAGGAGGTGTTGGTCCATCAGATGGACAGGGCAGGCAGGACCCGAGCTTTGAGTACTTGACCAAAGAGGCAGCAGTCCCTTGCCTTGACACGGTGCTTAATCTTAATGTAACTTGATTTCCTGTTACTTCTCTACCTGCAGCAGAAGATAGTGCTTGGGGAATAAAATAGCCATGCCTCATGCTTCAGAAAAAAAAAAAAAAAAAAAAAAAAAAAAAAAAAAACACCACCATAGCCTTTCAGAAGATTTTTCAGATCAAATTTTAGGAGCTCTTCAGCAAGGTGTAACTGCACTTACTCTGACGATGCTCCAGCTGCCAGCAAAGTAAACTAGGGCAAGTTAACAGAATGATCCAAGGGTGCAGAAAAAGCTGGTATCTTAATTTTTGATGCAGTCTATGTGTTCTCATTATTACATTGTCTGTTTGTATTACTTTTGATTTATAATGTAATTGGGGAACTATAGAAATGTTAATGGGAAAGATACTGTTCTGAATATGACAAAGTTGTTTACTAATTGTTGCCTTTAACTTAGGCTAATTTTGTAGTAATGAAATATTTAAAAATGTTTTATTTCTTTATTTTTAGGTTGCCTTGAAAACATTTAGTTTGAACTCCATTCTCAGCTAAGCTAAGTTTTTCCCCCTTTAAAAACAGGAAAATATTGCACATTAAAAACTTGCTACACTGGGTTCAATCTCAAACCTTTAGGCAAGCCCATTCATTTTGTTAAATATTTAGATGAGAAATTGTTGCTTGTATGTTTATTTATTTATTTTTACAACATCCACAGCGCTGCTCATTATCTTAGGGGAGATGGAGAATATTGCAATGATTATTAGTAAGCTTGGTAATGAGATTACTGAACCATTTGCAGTTGACTTTTTGTGATGCATAATTACAGGGGTTTATTTACAGTGCCTTTGGAGGTTTTGTTTTTGTTTTTGCCTTCTAATGATTCACATTTATATCCTTTTTCCTTCATGTGAGGGATAAGATTCTATCTCAATGTTTTGCATTTCCCCCCTTCTTTGCCTCTCCCCCACCAAAGAAATGAATCAGTGCATTAAACTAGATGTAAGAAAGAAGCTTTTATTCGGTCTTCCTTTATGATTGTCATCCTGCAAACTCTTATATGCGGGAGTAAACTCACTAATATCAATGCAATAGGCAGGTGAATAGGATTATTTGTTCACCTGTCCTACATGACTCTCCTAGTCCACGTTGAAGGCAATGGAGAGAGTCTCATTGACTCTTTTTGGCCTTGTCTGTCTCATAAATATGACGTATTAGTAGAAAACAGTAGAAAGAAAGAGGCGCTGTGCAGGTCTTCAATATCTCAGAGGAGTTTGGGGGCTGTTAAGGTTGATTACAATATTGACACCTTTATTACCCACGTCCTTGGCTGTCACCCACTTTTCCTCTCTGAGTAGTTGTAATTCCGGCAGTTTCCTGAGCTTTCAGTGGAGGATTCCTGAAATGGAGGGCAAAATATTATGGGAAATGGGGGAGTTACTGGGACCAGGTAGAGGGAGGCTATTGGGGAAGACAGAATTATGGAATTAAGTTCCCTTGTTCTAAGTGTACCTATTCCAAATGCCAGGATTGATTGATTTACAGATCTCATGGCTTATACATGTTAAAATCTCTATTTTTCTGTTGTAAAGCTGTTCGTGCTAGTGAAAGGTCTTCAGTTGACTTAGTGGGCTCTGTCAGTCTCTTTTATTATGAGATATTTCTGTGAAGCTTTGAAAAGCTCTTTTTGTCTGCTTGTTTTGCTATGTCTATTTACAACAGGTATGACTGAATTCTGGCAGAAAAATGTTAAAAATGGATATAGTGGACTTTTAACTACATAAATGGAGCATAGATAAAAACATGGAAATGGGTGATGACATGTGACATTAAGATTATGGTACTCATCTTAGACCTACTATTCAAAAATCTGTGGGACACTTCCTTTCCAAAAACTGCAAGTCCCGAGCTTTTATTTTTATCCCTCATATTCAAAAGGAGATTGTGTTGAACAGTCAGAATTTATACAAATACATCGATATTTTTAAAAGACCTTTAATGCAAAATTCATCTTTTCATTCAGCAATAACCTAGTCACTTCCCATAAAACTCAAAAACTGCACAACGTGTTTCACAGTTTACTCACAGTGTGTAAAATTTAGGAAAATAAAAGGACAAGAAGGTCCAGAAGAACTGAATTTCTGTATGAAACAAAGCTGGGGGTTTTTGTTTGTTTATTTTTGTTTTTATTTTAGGCAGTGGAAGAGTGGGAAGAACAACACTCCTATTGTTCAGCCTGCTGTAATCATGAACTCAGGTTCATGGTAATGCAGAGCTAAAAGAAATAAAGAAATGCTAAGAGTACACTCCACTATTTGTAATGTGCAATGTGTTCTTGTTGCCTTTGAGCCCAGGTTCGTCTGATCTAGTTCCTACGTTGCTGCACTCCATTCCTTTTCCTCTAAGAATTTATCATTAGAGAGTCACATAATACAGACTTGATTTCTGACGTATTGTATCATGAAGTTGCACAAACCTGCTTTGAATACCCCTTCCAGGAGATAAAACGGTCAAAAATATGTTGTACATCCAGGGTTAATTTTACTTTTAGAAATTACAGATTCAGCTAAACTGCCCTCGTCTCGTTGTGATAACTTGTCACACTGTCAGAATTTAAGCACCAGAGACCTACTGGGAGCGGCCGTCCTTATGTACGCGAGCTAAAGGATGGCTGCCCTGGGGTTTCTACCAAGCCTACATGATCATATATTGATGCTGGGCTTATTTATTTCAGTGGTTCTGAAGTACACTTAATCATCTCACTAAGGTGCCCTGTGTGGTACATAATTAATATTATACATTGACTTTGGAAGAGGAGCTTTGTGGGGGATTTGGAGGATCCAAAAGAAATACGGGAGCTTCTTTATATTCAATGGAGAGCCCACGCAGCGGAGGCCAAGAACCTCCTTTAACAAAGACAAGAGCAAGGCGAACGCTTCGTTTTCACCCTTCCCCTCACACTTCTGGTGTTCTCTCACTTTAAGCACAGGTCCAGTGCTAATTTTCGCCAAAAGTGAAAGAGAGAGTGAAAAAAATCATTAATTCAATTTCTCACTGTTTTGCCTCTGGTGATTGCTGTCACGTCAGGTAATAGCTCGTCCGTGGTTCTGACCCAATTCTTAAACCAGTCTTTCCGTACTTGACCAATTAATCTAATGGTTCATTAATTGCAAACATCTGAAATCATTAGAACCTGATTGAGCACAAAAGCATCAAATCCTGTGAAGCTGCGACTGCTTAGCCAGCAAATGGTCTCATTGCAAAGGAATGTCAATGTTTATAGTAAATGTAACCTAAACTAGGGTGTTCATTGACATATCCCTCCATTTGTATACAACGGCTCTGACATCTATCAGTTCAAGAGTGCATGATTTATCCACTGCTATATCCTGGAACTGACAAGCCAAAGATTACAGCTTAACCTACATGAAAGCAGAGGCTGTATGTATTCCTAAAATAAATATTTAGTAACTGACAAGCTCTGGTTAATATTAATTCCTGATAGAAAGCAGTCAATTTAAGCTTACTTCGTGCCAAAATCTATTTGTATTTTGTAAATCATTTTTCATGAATATAGTCTAGAGAAGCTCAAGAAAATATGCAAGTGGGGGAGGGCTGCTGCATGGGTTGCGTTTGCCATTTGCACATCTGAATTAATGAAAACCTGCAATGGGCCAGTGAGCTGAGGGGACTGGGAACTGGGTGAGAACGCACACAAACCGGCCTGCAATAGCAGCTGTGAGACACAGACTTCTAATTAAGTGAATTTAGTGTTGTGAAGGTTGTTAAATTTACCACTTTGGAGAATAAAGTCTTCTGTTTGCCCCATGGAGACTCAGCATAAATACAACTAAGCTTCATTACAGAGCTCCATCATGGATTCCTCTGTCTCCTGATGTGGTCAGCCTTCAATTTTTCTTTCTCTTTTCCTTTTATTTGTTTTAAGAGGCTACTAATTGCTCTAGTGAGAGCTTTTGAAAGGGAAAGAGATGAACATTTCAGTTAAACCATTTCTGAGCACTGGCATTTTCCTAAATGTTCTTGTCTTTCTCCTTTGATGACAGCTGCCTTCTATGGAGTCTAGTTTGGGACTAACAGTTCACATTCTCCTGCTAATCAAGTGAAATGTAAGGGGGAAGTCATATTTTCCTGTTGCACACATGCCTTGAAAAGTGTCTCTGTAGAAAGAGAAAAACTTAATGCTGCTGTTTGCAGTTACAAATAAAAGATGTGCATAATGCCGATACGAGCTCACAGTACCTGCACATCAGGCGCACATAAATCCTCTTTGAATCAACCAGTAACTGAGTGGCCATAGTGCAGAACTGTGCAGGGCTGATTGAAGGTTTCTTTTAGTTACTTTGGTCAAAAAGCTGGATTTCTTTTTGCATGCACCCTATCATTACAGTTCAACTGTAACTCTGCTAAGTCAGCGATGCAGCAGAAGTGAACACTGCACGTTCCTCAAACAGAATAACAACGCTGTAAAAACATTTCTCTGAGCACGGACCCCTGATGCTTAGAATATCTCTCTAACACGGCCCGTGTGCATGTCTGGGGTGAGGTGTGTGTGTGTTTTTAAGAAGGCTTCTACAAGCCCTAGCTGAGCAGAAGGGAAGTGTTCTGGTTCTGTCCTTTGCAAACCATCGTTCTTGCAGCCTATGTAACATGCTCAGGATTTTGGGGGGGGATTTTGTTTTGTTTTGTTTTTAAATACTCTTCTTTAAAAGTGATATTTAACGGGCTTAGATAGAAGTCTGCCCACATAGGGAGCTTCTGCCCCTGCAGACGGCAGAGCGGGAAGGGCTCGGAGAGGCTCCAGGCGGAGCGCGGCTGGGGAGCTGGGGCTGAAGGGCAGTGGGGAAGGTGCTAGCTGCGAGCTCCTGGCAATAGATGAGCAGTATCAGTAGCCCTAATGATCCAGGGCAGTGGCCTGAGGAAGTCCTTGGAGTGTGGTTTCCTTTATCACTTTTACTAGACTGCCCTTTGGGAATGAGTTATGATCTGATGGTTTGATCTTTTGTATTGTGTATGGGGTTATTGCACCTTTTAGTTCCTGACAACAGTAGTAAAGCTGCCAAGTATTACTTAAAGTGTGGGAATGTTTATAAGAACTCAGCAAAGAGGAGTGCCTCGTATTCAGAGTGCTAACACGCTGCTGCACAAGAAGCATTACCGACCATCTAGCAAAATGGTGTGCTGTGGGGCTTGCCAGTACCTGGCTTTGAAATGACCTTTTCCAGACGGTGATATAAACCATTATCAGTGCTCAAGGGTCAGGACCGCATTTCCAAGGGATCGCCAGGCTTATGTTTGAGGAGAACTGCATGGGTGTTTAAATACGGGTGTACGTTCTTATCTGCAGTAGAATTATTTTAGATGAAAACCCCCCGAAAGTGTTTGTTCTGTACATTAACTGGAGTGACATTATTAGTTTCTTGACAATGTTCTAATGGAATCATAGTTCAAAATATTCAGGGAAAACATTACACTCCCCCATCATTAAGGTGAATTTTGTTTGCATGCTCTTTTCCCAGAATACTGATGTTAATTTTTGCTTAACTTTAGTCTTACAAGGTACGAAGCAATTTAACAGACTCGGTAACCTTTCATTAAAGTTCAGCACAGTACTTAAGCATGTTGGGTGCATTAATTGTTAGCTGACAGCTATTATTTCTGTGAAACCTTTTGTAGTAAAATTTCTGCTTGATGGATTGGGTTTTACAAAATTTGCATTTCACGGAGCCAGAGTCAATGGACTACTGAGCTGCTGTAGATACTTAAATAAGGAACCAATATTTCTTTAAACTTTTTAAAAAATATCTATTAAAAATACTTATATTTAGGGATTAACTGCGTAATATGGAGTTCATATCCCTGCAAAATTGATTTTGTCTGATGGGAAGCCTTACTATATATCATTATAACAAAACTCTTTATTAATATTGGTAAGACTAAAAGTCTGGACCGAGTCCTGAATTCTGGCATGTAGTTGGCCTGAACATCGTTGAGCTCAATACTTCTAAAAATACAGAAAAATCCAAGAAAAACAGCAGGCAAGAAGGTTTATGTCTTTTTCTAAACCTCTGTTTTAGTGATGGAGTCAGATACATATATTTCCTACTCAAGATGCTATTAGATGGTGTAATGCATGGTGAGCAATTCTCTGAGGTGCTGGAGAGCGTGGAATTTCTCAGATAGTAAACTCTAAAGACTTTAATGGATTAACATAGCTTTCCTGGCTACTGACTTTGCAATGACCCTTGCATCAGGCAGACTAAACTACCATCAGCACTACAAAAGTGAGAAGACAAATAGAGCTTCAGTTCTAGCAACAGGTTCTGTTAGGTGGGTTCAGCGCTGCAGTAGGGCTGGTGGGAAGAAGACAGTGAGAAAAGAGTCAAGAAAAGTGCCCGATCTTTCTTGGAGCAGGGGGTTACTAAACACATAAGAGTAGCAAGAAATGATTTAGACCATCAGTCTTATCTCATCAACAGTGGAAAGGGAATGTTGTTTCCTTCCATGTGCAAGAAAGTGCAAGTGGAAAGGAGAAAAGCAGAGAGAAAAGTGAGCTAATTATTCAAGAGGGAATTTCCTCTTCAGCAGATTCCCCCTTCAGTTCAGCCAAACTCTCTCATTAAATGGCTTATCATTTTAGCTGGAATCTGGATGGCAGGTTAGAGCTTTTAACGTGTTTGAGTCCATGCTACAGATAATGGTCAGTGGTGAGGGGCCTGCCATGGGTCAGATAGCCACGCACCCGAGTTCTTTGCTGTATTCTTTATTTCATTTTTATGCTCAAGAAGAGATGAAGGAGAGCTAAGTGAAGAGTGCTGCAATTTTAGCAACATTCTCTTAAGTCCTATCCCATCTTTTTCATAGTTTTTTCCCATGGGTTCGTTATTCCACAGGTAACGAGCATCTATCACTGGAAGGGAATGTGCCCCTTGGGTTGGATTAGATCAATATTTTGACCTTCAGGAAGACCCTTTGCTTGCATCAAGTATTGAAAAAACATGAAATAAAAATAGTATATTCATTGTTATGTACGACAAAAGAAATATATAATGATAAGTTTAGGAATTGCTTAATAAATGGAGTCAGTTTATGGCATAGAAAACATGGAAATCTGAGTAATTAGTATTCAGATTGCTCATGACCCCTTGGACTTTTGTGAGATAGAGGATGAAATTTGTCACATTTGCACTTTGCACTGAGGTTATCTATATGGAGAGAGCATCAGTTAGCCAAAATGAAAGCAGACTTCATGTGGGAAACCTGCATTAGTGCAGGTGATGGAAAAGAAAAGGTAGAAAACCTTAAAAGGGCTGAAACACGTGAGCATGAGACACCAATTTTAGGCTTGTGCAAAGCAGGAAAATCACCATATTTTCATTATAAAAATTGTCCTGGTGGTGTCCCAATGCCTTCAAGAAGAAGCAACCTCCAAAGCAATGAAGACCAGGGGGAATATTTCGAAGGCAGTGAACATGTCAGTGCTCTGCTTAATAAACTAGAGAGTAACCATCAACACACTCAAAATATATGAAATAAGTAGGCATGTGTGTGTTATGCTGTGTAACTATACACACCTGCCACAAAAAGTGTTCCTGAGGGTGTATAACATGCACCCCCTTCCCGGTCTCAATGACCTACACTGTAGCTTCTGCAATGGGCTGTCTGCAGAGCATGGAAAAGGCGAACAGAAATGTTGACATGTGATTCATTTCCATGATGGTTTTTATGAAAACCTAATTTTTATGAAAAAGTTCTGAACAGTTTTTTGACCAAAAAAAAAAAAGAAAAAAAAACTTCAAAATTTCTATTAAGGAAGAAATATAATTTCTTCTGGGACTATAGTAAGAATGGATACCAGAGACACCTCTTAGAACACTAACTCTGCTGGCTGCTTTGAAAATAAAGTAGTTAAAGGAAAATTTGGCCAGCTTACACTCTGCTATCCTGGTAGATAGGTGGTCACAAAGTAGCATTTTCTGTTGTTTCTTAATATAACGCAGATTTCCAAATAAATCTTCTTTTTCTTCATGTGACATTTCTGTACCAAAAGAGCTGCATTTTACTACTTCATTTGTAAATTAGGTAATTAGACGAATACATAATCCAAGCTTTGTTGCCATTTTTCTCTGGAAAAAAGAAGCTTAAGAAAAGTCTACCCTATTAAATGCAAAAGTCGGATTTTAAAAAATACCTTACTTACCTAAGTTCTACAGAAAAAGTGAATGGTATATTTTGTTTATTACTTCTTTATTTTCTTTTTTTATTCCAGTCTTTTTACTTGAGATACTATTGTCTTTTTTTTTATTGGAAAGTGATTTTTGCATTTTTTTTTTTTTTTATTGTAACAGTGAATCTTAAGTATGTCAACAGCAGATATAGTGAGCAACTTCTGTGATATATCCAAAAAGAATCTTTGGTGGAAAGACATATTTGGCACCGAGTGATAACTTCAACTTTGGTAACAAACCTGACTGTTAGCTTATTTTATAGCAACTAGGTCACAGCGTTCTTGATGGTTAGCATCATTCATCAGCAAGCAGAGCACACTTCCTGATTTCCAGCAGAATCCTGTAACCGTGTAAATGGTACTCGCAATCTGAGTATGTCTTGAATATTTTTATTTTACCTTTGCCATAAGCAAAGTGTTTTTATGCACGTTTGTCCCTGCTGATTGAAGTTTCTCTTGCTCATCAGGTATGGGTGATAAAGGGAACGTAGCTGAGCACCCGCGTCAGTCACCGTATGGCTTCGTAATGCACCCAGCTGAATGTACAAGTGGGAGTCAAATCAGAGTTTTATTTGGCTGTGACTTTTGCTACAGCAAGAGAGTCTATCCTACTGTGACCAGACAGAAATAAATCTTCCTTTCTTAATCTTAACTGGAGATGGCCACTGTATTCCACCTTCTTTTTTTGATATAAAATTTTCAGAGAAGGGTCAAAGAAAGCAAGAGAGAATTCTTACAAGCAAATCTTATTAAAAAAAGTAGTCTTTCAGTTTCTTCCACAGTAATACACTAATTTTAATCAACCCCAAATTCAGAAGACAGCTTCCATTCTTTATTGATAAATAGTAAGTCACTCCAAGAGGAGTGTAATCATACTAAAATTCACAGCTGAGATAATGTACAACTGGAACTCTATCAAGCCTCTGCATCTTGAGGAATTGAGGTATGCCTTGGAGGAATGCATTAGATGCTATGGTTAATTAACTAATTTACTCAATCAAGTTTAACAGTGGTTTTAACTTTAATGGCACCATTACATTTTAATATGAAAATAACAGGCTGTATTCCTAGCATTCCCTGCAGTCCGCCTCCTCCCTACCATCCACTTTACAATTTGATTTTGATTTGTGAAGTCTTAAACCTGCTTATAATGTCAAGCACATGTAATACAATATGTCTAGCGAACATTATCCGTACCCACCTTACAAATACTGTTGCTTGATGTCGTAGCTACTGACAGATAGTGTGTATTCATCAGGAATCATTGGGTTTGCATGAGGCCTTCAGGAAGAAAATGGCATACATCTGTAAATAGGAGTAAGCTAATATTTAAGTATATTGGGGCTATTTTTTCAGAGAAGGCTTAGCAAAATTCCCTGTTTGGAGCCTGCTTTCTCTGGTGCTGGGGACAGGCACAGCTGGGTCCTGTTAGGTCGCAAGTAGAAAATGAAGCAGAGAGAAATGTAGTTTAGGCTGCATGCCTCAACTTGCTGAAGGATGAAACTGTTCTCCCCCTTGGAATTGGCAGTCCTGAGCCCTCTTCTAGGAGTGAAGTGTTGCAGCTTTCCAGTAAAGCCATTTCTAGCTCTAGTCTCCCCTGGTCATTCTTTGTGAAGTTTTCTTCAGAATTCTTCAAAATGTGGTTGTCATGTCCCGAGGGGCACCAGAATGTGGTCAGCAGCTTTACCCATCCCTGAGGTGGCACGTGGGAATCCCATGAGACTTCAGCAAGGTCTAGGCATGGTCAAGGTCTAGGTCTTCACAGGCTGTCTGCATTTAGCAGAATGTGCTCCTGCCTGGCAGCAAATATTGAGGTGCTCAGTTCTCCCTCGCATGGCTGATGTGTAGCAGGAGCTCAGACCCACGTGCACCCATCCAGTTTGTGCCCATGCGGGCACAGCCCCAAGGCCGGGACACAAACTGGCAGAAGCAGTGACGATTCCAGGCGTCGGAGCAGAAGCCCGCTATTAGATACCCACATCCAATTTATAACAGATTTAATCTGATTCTAGAAAAGGGCAGTAAATCATTGCTAAGCAGCTATATGTGATTTTATTGAGAATTTTTACTATCACAAATACAAAGACTGTACTTTAGAGATTAACTAGGGAAAGTTTTACAAGACAGTGGAGATAATGAATCACGAATTCTGTAAGGGTGAACCTCCCAGGCTGAATCAAAGTACAGCTGTCTCATATTTGCTCTGTGTGCATTTTGCTACCAGTAATTTTGTCATCAATTTTCATATTTTGTTTAAACATATTTGTCTTTTGGACAAGATAGGTCATATTTCACACATTTGATGAATTTTCTCCTTGGTCCAGTTTTACAGGATTTGCACTTAATTAATTGCACAACCTTTAATTCGACAGATTGTTTTTAATGGCTCTGTAGTTTCAAATGCATATACACAGAGGAATTTCAAAAGTAATTGTTTTTATGTCACTACCATTGAAAGTTGCAATTATTAAAATATTCAGATAATGGCTCCAAATTTCCAAGAGGATTATACTAAATAATGTATGTGCTTTTTTCCACATATTTAGAGATTTTAAGTTGAGGTATCAGTTGTATAAAGCAACTGCACAAATGTGCAGTTCCAACTTGCAAAAGCACAAGCAAATGTTGCATCTATGCTTTTGGAAATGTGGGCATTCAATTCCTTTTGTGGGCAGTGTGTTGCAATTCTGTTATTTGCTGTTGATGGAACTTTCTGATTTGGCAGTCACAGGAATTACAGCACTTTCAGGTGTGAAGGAAATCTAGTAGATCCCCAGTTTACAGTGGCTGTGCTCAGGGAAGACCACCTTTTACTGGAAGAGCTAAACTCTGGCAGTTGTGGCACCCTTAAAAGCTTCTTTAGTTCTTGGTTCCTGCAGCTGCACGGAGCAGGGCTCCCTCTCCCATGCAGGCAGCTCGCTGCCTGGAAATGTGCCCATCAAAAGTGTTCGTCAAGCCACCAGGCTCCTCCATGCCTGGTAAAAGGCAGACAGGAAGGAGTAGGCAAAGGTCAATCCTTGTCAGCTCCTTGTAAATGTAATTGCACCGGCAGTTTGCGAGGCACTTGCCTGTTCCCTAGCAACTTTGTGTATGTAGCGAAGAGTTAAATGTGTATTTTTGAGTGTGTTGCTTTTCATTAATTCTAGTGCTTTTTTAAAAAGAAATCTTAATTACATTTTTTGGCCTTTGTGAATACTTGCAGGTTTGCGTGCATAAGCTGCAAACTCACGTACACAGTCGTGCAAGCCTTGGAGCAAAATGCGTAGGTGAAGATTGACTTAGAGGTGTTGGTTAATCTTGAGTCTGGTTCGTTTTGTGTGCAGCGCTCAGGAAAGACATAACTTGCACTACGAAGTCCTCCTGACTGTAGTGTTATCATCCATAGTGATGAGCTGCAATCAGAATCTGGCCCTGTATCACTAGGGTGCTTTGAGCATCTTTTATAGTGAGAGGTCTTGGATGGATGAATTTTAAATGCATATATCACAAATGACTCCTACTAACATCAGATGTAGGAAGAGTGATTTTAATAGTGTGTTTTTGTTCAGGGAAATGAATTCAGGGGTTAAGCACAGGCATACAGTCCCACTCTAATTTCTAGGAGTTGTCCCCACTTACACAAAGGATGAATTAAACTCATTTATCTTATTCAAGCCTTAGACAAACTGTAGGGCTGCTCTGTGCAGCTGATACAAACTGGCACAGGTCCATTGACTAGAGTGCGTTGCCCATGAAGTAAATGAGATGCTGCAAGATGTTCCCACAAAGGACCAAAACATCTGAGAAAGTGCATGTGCAGTCCGGTGTCACCAAAGATGAGGGGCAGGTAGATATTCTTTAGGAAAGCCTAAAGTTTGCCTAGATACAAGCATCATGGATCAGGTAGGGCCCACTAAGAAGACTGAAAAATGTGTCCCTTTTAACAACAGTATGTTGCTGCACAATCTGGAGACTGAAATTTGCGTAGTTACTGTGATTTAACTGTATGTGCAGTGTACTAAAAAACATGCGGATTTATAAACCAGACACAGAGTAAAATACAGTGTGATTCTGCTTGTTTTTCTTTCTGTTGCATTAACCTGGCTAAAAAACAACTAAACATAATGTAGTTTTTAAGTGCAATTATTTGAGCTGCCAATTCGTAGGCTGTTCCCTTTGCAGTAGTTAATATTCCCTTTCACTTCATTTACCAATGGAGTCACAACATTTCCCGAACACTTAATCGTAATACAGATGCAGAGACAGAAATGCATCCAGAATGCTGTTTTAATCCATATTGTTTTAATTTAACAGACCAAATTTCCTGACATTATTTCCTTTGACTGCAGTAGAGTTGCTCCGGCAGAGGATTTGTTTCAGCGAGTTTTACGGCGTTACTGACTCGTAGTAATTTATCACTATACACGTCTGCTCGCTTAACTGATAGAACCTACCGAGATGGGCACCGTGGTTTAAATTGCTCGCTTGCTCTCCCCGGGTAGGTAGTAATAACTCTTGGCTCACCATTATGAACCGTTTTGTGCTCATCTGTGGATCTCAACGTGGGGGATGAATTTCGGGTGAGCTGGTGCCTATTAAGATAATTGGGCAGCTGAGGGCTCGGCTGTGTGGGTTCCTGGGCAGCTCCTGCCTCTCAAGGCGGTTTTCCCGGCACAGGACAGAATAGGGGAGCCCTCATGTTCCCTGCCCACCCTGAGCAAACTGCACTGCAGAAAGAGTGGCCAAGCCCCCAGAAGGTTTCTGGAAATTCTATATCCATTCTTTTTTCTTTCTCCCTAACCCTAGAAACAAGAAAATGGGCAATTGCTAAGGTGGAAGGAAAAACTTTTCCAGGCCTTCTTTTCCTATCCTCTGCTTTAATGCCTTCAAGAACCAGGAATAATCTATCCTGGAAGAGAACCAAGACACCAAGATGCTAGAGGATGTATTTTTGAATAGTTTCATCTTCCTTCCCAGGCCCACAGCCGTGCATTTGGATTATACACAGAGATAGCGGGCATGTATCTGAAAGTGGAATCTCCAAGTACCAGATTGGACAACACAATTTTTTAGTGAGAAGGGTAGGCAGACAGGCTGATGCCTTCAGCTGAGTTTCAGCAATAAATACACCTCTGAAAATTCTGACAGCTTCCACATCCGTTTGCAGTGAGTAAGAGCTCTGGCTCACAGATGAGCCCTGAGATGGGTTTGTGGAGCCAAGAAGCGGCTCCAACCTTCCCATCCTGCGAGCAGCAGAGCTGCTCCGCGGAGCCGCCGGCGCTGCCGAGCGGGAGTCACCTTCCCCGAATCCGTCCTGTGTCCCGGTGAGTTTCTGCTCTTTGTTCACTGAGGATGTTAAGTCATTTCGAGATGCAAGTCACTTCTTTGAAAAAGCTTTCTTTAGGGCTGAAATATAATGCAGGAAATTAGCTGTTAATCCCATCTCTTTTTGGACAGACTAGACACGCATAATGAACTCCCCCTTTCCTCCTCTTTGCTAGCCCCGTGATTCAATTTGACCTGAAAGAAAACATTTTCTTCCAAAAAAAAGACAATGTTTATGAGGTGCAACCATAGTTTGGCTCTGATGATTAGAGACATATGTATCAACCTGCACAGAATTTGTGATGGCTGTTTCAAATGAGCCCTGCTCAGGAAGGCTGAGATCACAAACCCTCTAATAGTCAGTCCCAGCTCCACATGATACCCCAAAGTTGCATCCAGACACACAGACCAGTGCTCGACCCTCACCCCGTCCCAGCGCACAGACCCCATCGTCCTCTTGCTCACGCGCAGGGTGCGCTCAGTGAGCAGCACGGCTGAATCCAAGGCAATAATGTTATGTTACCTTCATCTTCCAGTGTTCCTGGCTCCTGGAGTCTCCCCGTGGCTTTCCAGTCCTGCTAACGTGCTTAAGGTCTGATCGAAATGGGCAGAAGCCGTGGTACTGCAATGTTAAAGTTCCCGTCCTGCCCAGACATAGAGGTAGCCTGATGATATATTTGTCTATACTGATGTTTTCCTACTAGATTTCCTAGCTGATTTAAATAATTATTTTTCCAGAACTAGTTAAAAAAAAATGGCAAGCCTGATTATATTGTCTGGCAAAATAGATATCAACTGCAACTTTCACATTTTCTCACACACACTGGACCATATGTCTTATCGTAGGAAGAAAAACTTGAACTTTTTGTTTCCCCCTTTTAGCTCTCCTCATGGCTTCAGCTGATGCTTCTTGGGCACTGGTAAAAAGGATGTGATTGCAATGAGGCAGGCGTGTTATTTTCTGCTTATGTGGTTGAGAATATTTTGTTATTTCTGGGTATTTGGCAAATGAAAGAGACAACTTTGGGAGCCTGGGAGCTCTTCTGCTGAGCAGGAATAGACATTGAGTCTTTAGTTCATGGCTTCTGATGGACAAGCATTAAATCAGGCTCCCTAACCAGATGCCTGGCAATGCCTTTCAGCCTTTGTTAGTGCTCCTTGCTCCCCACTTCCATCAGAAATCTCAGGGGAATGAAAAGTGATACAGAAATATAAAAGTTAATACATGTCCTTCTAATAGCACAGTAAGGGTATGGTGACATGTAAGTAGAGAATATTGTGATGGAAATTAAAAGGCTGTGAAAAGTATAGGGGATGATGTGTGCGGAAGTGTGTGTTAGATTGCACAGATGTCTGGGAGAAGGGGCAATGTTCAGCATTGAGTTTCTGTGCAGTAGTGGGAAAGAGGGTGGTTTTTTTAGTCTTTAAACAATAAAACACCTATTTGTGCCCCAGACTCCTCAGGCTTTTGGTACCTGAGGAGACCTTGACACCACCCAAGTCAATGGGAGTCCAATGGACTTCTAGCAAGTTCCTTTCTAGTGAACAGCTAGGGACGCCAACACTTTTAAGGAGAGGGGAATATCAAAAACTTTAAAATTTCTCCATTGGGTTGATTATTTTTAAACAAATAAGCTGATTTCAGAGTTATTCTTAGTCAAACCAATGGGGCTCGTGCTAAAATTCATATGCCAGGCAGCAGCCTTGTGAAATGTAAGCTGAATTATAAACCTATAGAAAATGGATTTTATTATGGAAATGTAAACTGTCCCCTAAGCATAGCATGCGGAGGTGATGCTATAACAACATACTTGTAAGTAATAAACAACAGCCAGTATTATATCAGATGACTGGATACAGCTAGAAATGTATCTGTTTGGGTGTTGAATTATCCCCAAATTTGAATTATGGGCATATAATTCAAATTATCCCCTTCTAGCAATATAAAGTCTGACAGACATATTTTTTTAATATACCTCTTGTGCTGTTTTGCATTATGTCACATCCTCCAGCGTTAAAACCACAGCTTTCCTAACATGATTCATCAGAAATCAGGGGGGAAAAATAGTTGAGATCTGATATACGGAGTACTCTTAAATTACATAGCAACTTCAAGTATAGTGTATGAGGAGACAGAAGGGAAGTGAATAAGTACATCTCGGGCTGTCATGTCCATGAACTGGGAAACTCACTGGATCATTGAATCATTTCCTGGTACTTCTGCTCATCCATCGATACAGAGGGAACCAGCCTGGGTTTACAGAGACGAAAGCCAGAGTAATTCAGAGCCAGCTGTAATTCTTTATAAAACATACACTAAGTATTTTTGTTGACTCCTGCATGACATTTCCAAGGTGGCTGGGAAGCCAGGCCATTTGTTACACGGGATCTAGATCGATAGGAAGCACAGAGGAAAACAAAGTTAAAATCCTGAGGAAGGAAGGGCAGAGCCGCTTCTGAGTGGGCACAGCCCAGGTGGGCCCAGCGCGTCTTTCCTGGGCTCATCCTGCTCCTCACAGCATCACATCCCCTTTGCTGCAAGAAATTCAGTGAGAGGTTAAAGCTATTGCCTTGTGTAAAAGTATTTGTACGACTTCACTATAAATATAACAGCCTTTGTGAACCCTTTCTCCCCTCATTTTTCCATGCAATTGCAGTGGCTGTGTGTGTCTTTGCTAACCTATACTCCACAAATGTTTTCTGAATACTGTGACACACCCGAATTCTCACCTCTGTGAATTATATCTGCTCTGTTAATGCAAAATTATCACATTTTAGCATGATCCACCAGCACAAAAACAAATATTTGTTATGGTATATATCACTTCTCAAAGAATCTTACTAAATTCTGTAGTAAGGATTCTTTATTGACCTGGAGACTCAAGGTTGGAGGGATTTGGGGCTCATGCTTCAAAACGTGAAGTAGAGTCCACTTTGTGTTAAGGGCTGCATTCAGCTCATTAAAGGATCGAGTCTGTCTCTACTTATATTTTGTATACTTCTCTTATTTAGAAGTAGATATCCAGGCTTTCAAGTGTATTCCTTTCCATTAAAAAAAGAGAAGGGGGGACTTAGGTTTGTCCCTGTAAGATTAGTCCTCGCTAAGACTTTTTAAAAAATTAACACATCACCTGGACTTTACATGTAAAGATTTAACTTTTTGATAAACAGCAAACTCATCTACTGCTGTGCCAGCTATTTCTAACCCACCTTGTGAGTATGCTTTTTTATTGCTTTATACAGCATATCTGATTCTCTCTAAAGCACAAACTAAAAAATCTATCCGGCTGTCATTTGCTGCATAGTGCCATCTATCATCATGCAGCTTGGCAGCTGTAGTGCATGAGAAAGGGGGGGAGCTGAAACAGGAGGCACATTCAAGGACTTTCACATGTAACAAAAAAAAAATCCTTGTCACAATTATTTATGGCTCTTGCTGGGGCACATAATAGGACACATAAAACCTCTGTTTCAGTTGCAAGCACCCTCACATCCCTGCTCCCTTGTCGAAGTTGGTCGCAGGCAGTTTTGCTTTACACATACAATTTCCTGAACAATGCCGAGCACTTGTGAAGTGACAGTGACAAATTCTGGAGATGCGGCTGCAGCGCGGCAGGCTCTTACGGGAGCGCCTCTGTCAATAATCAAGGAAGGCTGCCAATGATACCAAAATGCCAGTGTGATATTCCACTTTTGCAACCAGCTGCCTTTAACGCTTTTGTTTTGAAGTTGGAGGAAACTTCTTGTGCCCCCACAGTTCCGGGCTGTAAGTGAATAAAGTGTCGAAGGGACCTGCGCCAATAAATTGCTTTTCATTATTTGATCTTCTGCTTTAGCTTGATTCTGAGATAGCTAAAATATTGCTACTTCAGTGTGACTTAATGAATATTTAGCAGTTTCCTATTAGTGTTGGCTTTGTGCAAAGCCTTTTTGTTGTGGCCTGTCCTCTCAGCCCTCTGCATGGTGCCCTTGACTTTGTTGCTTGTGAGGTAACCTCTGGTTCAGGTCCCAGCTGATGGATTTCATAGAAGCTCTGTCTGCTGCCCCTCTAGATGGCAGCCAGGGAGACCTGTGCTGCTAAGGAAATCACGCGTTAGATAATTAAACATAAAACTCGGGTCCAGTCCAATAAATTGTCTTGCTTGCAGTTTCTGAAAAAAGAGTGTGGACACATATTAACCTTGATGTCCCCATTAAAGTCCTCTGATACACATTTTATTTCCCACATTTCGTAGTATTTCTCATCTCCAGTGTTAAGTAGCAGACTGTTAAATTAGCAGAAGAGAGGCCAGGATATATTTGCCGCTAAGGAGCAAATCAGTTTTGATGGTACAATCCACAAAAACACCAGGAATACAAATTAAACAGAAGCACTTGAACAATGCATCACCTTTGAATGTGTTAAATTTTCTTTGTCCTTAATGCAACCATCAACAGCATTCAAATACACAGAACAACTGTCTGTTGATAAACTCGTATTTGGGTTTATGTTTTACTAGAGAACTGCAGCTGACCTCTTCCTGAAGATGCAGAAACAAAGGTGATGGCTTCCTGGGACAGCTCGATCATTCCAAATTATAAAGCAAGCCTTGGAAGAGACACCTGAAAGACCAGATTAGCGAGAGTAAACTGCTGTAGTCTTGCTGTGTTTCAGTTCTGTTGAGCTCAATACACTGTCAGTTACACATGGGAGGTCATTTTAACGTATATCTCACACAACCATGTTCGCAGAGGAGTCCCTTTAGGTCAAAAGTGCTCTTACATTAAGGGCTGTTTAAAGAAACACTCGTTCTGGTAGCTCAGCTATGTTCCACATCATCTTATTTCCCCTGCATAAGAAGTGTTATGTGAAACTGTTCACATATGGCACAGCATATCTCTGTTTGCCTGTGACTTCACATTCCTCCATCAAACTTCTCTCTAATTCTATAAAGAGAGTTCCTGTTGAGCAGAGGTGGTCTGGGAAGTATAAGTTGAAACAGCTGTGTGCTCTTTACTTCATCTGCATTGAGAATCACAGCCAATTTCTGTTCACTGCTTCCTTTTTCACAATCTAATTAACCATGTACACATGTATTTTTCTCCTACATAGCTTTTTTTAGAAAAATTGCTGTCCTACTTAGATTTCTTTTCTCACCTTGGTGAACATAGGAATGGGATCAAATGTTGAACAGACTGTATTTTAATCCATTATTACTTACGATGATAATGAGATTATCTTCAAACTCCCTGTAGACAGAGAAAAGGGCAATGCTCTTTTCCCATCATTTATATCAGCAACAGCTAAGAAGAAGATGAATATTCTAGACCAAACTGGTGTGCAGCATCTCAGCCGTTGTCATCTTGGCTTTGCTAAGCCAAAGTGTGGAAGTTAATGTCACTGGGTGCTTTTCAACAGCCTGATTTGTTGAGCCAACGTGCTCACTGGTGCTCAACGTGGTCACTGGTGTCTGGGAAGCCTTAGTAGGGTTTTCTTTGCAGTTCTTCACGAAACCCACAAAATCCCCACTAAAACTAGCAATAGTCAGATGGACTGAGGAGAGCTGACTTGCTTGGCTTGCTTAGCATTGGCAAAACATGTTTCACTTAAACAAAAAAATAGCAGAGGGGTTGTAAGTTCTTCTGTAGAAGGCTCTGTTGAGTCAGATCATGTAGTTGAGACATGTCTTGTGTGTTGTCTTATAGGGCTGAGCTATGCCAAAATAATTTCTTGTGATGTACTCTTGTCTAATTTCTGCCCTTTTGCTTATATTTCCTACATGCTTGTGATATTTTATGGCTATGGCACTTTTAGAAGAAGAAAAACATTTTGATTGAGGTTTATATATTAGATTTAGGAAAGACTTAAATACTGTGAAAAATGCTTTAAAAGACAAACTGTATTGTCAGTTGTGTGCTCCTTTATAGTAGAAATGCCCACATACTTTGTGATTATTTTTAATGCATTAGTTGTCCCTTGAGAATAACTTTTTGCTCAAATGTCTATTTCCATATATTTTGGTAATCTCAGGATTCTGAATTCTAGGCAAGTTTGGAATATGTCTTCTATTCCAACCTCTATATGCTTCCTAAAGGATATTAAGTGTTTTGGATTCTATCAGCGTATGAATAATTGCTGTTAGCATTAATGCCTGGCTAAAGACTGAAAAATTGGAAGGCTTTTGCTGTAACATATTTCATAGATTTTTCTTTGTATTGGTTCCCATTTGGCACCTTTCTTTTGGAGATTTCTCTGGTTTATGAAGCTTGTTGTTTTCTTACTCCTGTTTCCAGTTCTTCTAAAAACAAACAAACAAACACATTGTTCACTGTCCCTCCTTTTCCAATGAATTATAAGCTTGTGGAAATGATGCAAAAATATGTAGTTTACCATAATCTGGTTATGTTGATTCTGGACAAGGCATCGTGAATGAGACAAAATAATGAGTCATTTGCTCATTTGGGAAAAAGCACAATTATTGAAACACTACCTGATTCTTTTTATTATTATTATTATTATTATTTTCTGTTTTTATAGTACTGGAGGTAAGACTATGAGTAGCTATAGAAACGATGTTGGTATTTCTCAGTGCAGTTCATCTCATAAAATTGATCTCATTCTTCAGCATTCATTGAATTTATTTCCTAATCGCACAGACATGATTTGGTGGCTCATGCAATGATATGGAGATAGATACCGCAGCTGACAGAGTGTGTGTTGAACAGCCTGGCCTTTAAATGGGCATATTTGGAATCTTCCACTTTTAAAAGATATCTGACCAAGAAGATTCTTGTCTTAGTGCATGACTACAGGGACAGCCCAGTGGAGGGGAGGTAAAAGGGGATACGGAATTGACAAACTGATACTTAATCAGTTGCTGTTTTTTGATAGGTTTTTGATAATTGTGCACGAGTATGCAGCGTATCTTTAGACCTTCTGGTTTCTACAATGTGTTTATAATCTGCATTGTCCACTCTAGGGTTGTTCATTACTGTATCATATAATACTGAAGAAAAATACTGCATTTAACACCTACAATAGCAAAAAAAAAAAAAAAAAAAGGGACACAGTACTCTGTTTGTTTCTTTCCACAAAATCAGATCCCATAGGAGTGCATTTCCAATGCTTTCAACAGCTAAAAAGTAAATTCTTGTAAGAGATTGCCTTTCAGAATTTTAGAAGATGACTTGAAAGATTTTTCTTTATTGTGCAAATACATTTAAATACATGGCTAGCTGATGAGTCCTACAAAATCAGAGCTTTTTCAGTGGTATTTTTTTAATAGCTTCTTTTCACAAGTGATTTCAGATTTTTCAAGATATTATTTAATAAACTTTAGCCCTACTGGAGTTTTTATTTCTTCTGATGCCACAACACATTGTTCTTTGCCCAAGATTGACACCAATTTAGTAAGATGTGGCAAACATGCAGCTACCAAGGAAATAGTTTCCTTAGCAACAAGGAACCTATTGACAACGCTCAACACGGAACCCACTTTAACCCCAATCTGTGGTGTTTCTGTTTCTCTCTTTTCGAGCTGTTTTTTGCAGCTGTGAGAATTGGATGTTTTAGGCCCCGGCTATGCTGTCGTACAAGCGCAGGCAATGCTGTGTTCAGTGTACATGAAAGTGGGAGTTGGCGAGTTACCGCTTAGGGATGTCAAAACTTTAGAATTTAGTGCTGCACATTAATATTTAAAATGTGTGGTGTATCAAGCTGAGCTTAAGCAAGGTTACAGTAACTGCAAACTGGGACTGATTGGCTTAGCCACTTTTAATACCAACACATGCTTTAGTAATGCTCAGAATAATGTAATATTGCAGCCCTGTGGATAGCCCAGTATTTAACTTCTTGTGTGCCAGGTAATTTCAAAGAGCATCTCTCTGCTCTAGAGCTCTGATTCAGCAGAATTTTTATTATACAGTATTGTTATTGCTTTAAAAGTACAGTATTTAATAATTTGTTCTAATGGGAAAAATTGCTAAAATTAAAGAAGTTCTGTGCCGTGTTTTCATAACAAAAAACAGCCCAGGAGTATTGGTAAAACTTAGAGTCAGCTTCCATGTAGAACTTAGTGGTTTATCTTTACAAGCAGTGAAGATTTGAGGCCAGAAATCCAATAATGTCTCATGAAATGTGCAGTGGCACATGTGATCCTGCAGCAGTGTGATTTAGATTAACTTTCACTGTGATCTGTTGCATTATTTCAACACCCCACAGCAAATGGAGACAATTATAAAGCTCAACATAATGAATTTGCAGTATTTCAGCCATGAGGATCAGCAAAAACTCTTTTGAATCAATAATAATCTTTAAAATGGCTTTGGTCATAAAGATCTGATTTTGAGAATGAAGCCCTTTTTTATTAGTACATAAGTAAATCTAGGAATCACTGCAGAATTACATACAGAAGTTTGAGATCATTAATATTTTTGTAAATTGCCATTATTCCCACTAACCTGCATAAACTCAAAACAGACGCTTGCCTTGTGCTGGAGTCTTGGAAATTAATTTTCTTGCATGAAAGTGTTAATACAGCTGTGCAGAAAATGAAGGTGCAGGTCCCCTGAAGACCTGACTTGAGTATTCAGCTGCTTTGGAGGTTTTTTGCGTTTTTTTTTTTTTTTTTTTTGAATTTTGTTATGTCTTGCTGTATCCCAAAATGTTAAACCTGTGGCAGCTATTAAAGAACTTTATTCTTTTGCTGCTAAACTGCTGTAATTAAGTTGCTGTATCAGCAGTTCCATATTGAGCATCTCTTTCACTCTGAATGGTTGTGATTTGATTATCTCTTCCATGAACCCTCGCAATTCTGTGGATATGCATTTGTATAATTAGATGAAGTGCGGTCTGAGCACCAACAATATTTCCTAGCCACTGGCTTTAGAAATCCTTGCTAGAAAGAATACTAGTTATAAAATGATTTTTTTTATTTTTATGCAAATTACAAGTATTATAATCCACCATATATTTTAGCATCAGTTGTTCTTCAATTTGAGAAAATGCTGATTTAAAGCATAATTTAATACAAATTATTCAGTGAAGCGTAATAGAAGAAAAAATAGGAAGAAAAGAAAGAAACTTCCTTAAAATTGTCATGGTCATTTGGTCAAAGACAGATCATTAAAAAAAAAAACCTTTCAGTTAGGATAGATTAGAACACCAAAATCACACTGTGAATGTGTTTGTATGTGAATGTATTTGTAAATTCATACATGACAATATGATATAGGGTCAAATCTGGGCTTTCATTTGTGTTTTTATAACTATTTTTATAATAACTATTTTAATACAGACAACCAAGAAGTTCAACTAGAATAACAAAAATAATTAAAGCATAATTTATTCCATATTCTTTAATGATTGTTTTCTGAGGCTCTTAACTGAAGTGTTTCTACAAACATTTCTTGGGCTGTACTGGTTCCTTGCAGGACTGAAATCTTTCTGATTTATGCTCAGAATATATCCTGGAGGGCAGCTCTCTTTCCAGTGTCCTGTCATCTGGTTTGTCGTGTGGATCAACACATTTTCTCCCCGTAATTATGTACCACATTGTTGCATATCTTCTGCTTGTCTTCTCCTCTGGGCTCTATGCTGAGCAAAGCAGAATCTGTCTTTATTTTTCCATGTCCTATCACGTACAGTGCAGTGTCAACACTAGACATAATAAACACTAATGCAGTCACCTCTTCATGAAGCCAACAGCTAATTTCATTGGTAACTCATCCCCAAAGGCAACTAAAAAAGCCTATTTTGAAACACATGCCTTTGTGGATGTCAAACAGTGATAATTTCCAATTGACCCCTGCTGAAGTAGAGCAAGCAAGTTGGAAGGGTTTTAACCTAATCCTACTGCAAGTTTCTTGAGCCATTCACTCCCTCACACTCAAGCCAGGTGAGATTTCTTTTTTTCTGGGAACAGACATTTCAATTTCATTCTCTAGTGGATAACGATGCCAAAAAGTAGCATTAGGGATACGTTAGTGCTTCAGGTTTTCTGACACTTATTAAAAACTCCATATGACTAGAGCACTGCCTGTCGAGGGCACTCAGGCAGAAAGGCGGTGGCACGGAGCCACTGAAAACTGTGGATTAGGCACTAATGAACTTGTGTGATCGGCCCTGTAGCCTTTAAGCCACAAATATTCCAAAGTTCTCTAACAGTACGAAAAGGTTATAGCAAATAAGAAGAGACGTGCATCTCGTGTAAAGTTCCTCGCCAATAACAGAGTGAAGGAGAGTTGCAGCTGTGCGAGAAGATGCAAGAGAGGTAGGACAAGGGTAGGAAATGGCAGCCATAACCATAGATTTGGAAGGAAACAGTATAGCCTGAAGCAGAGCAGGTCTTTCCCCATGGCACAACACAGCAGATTAACAAGAATTTATGGTCAAAGCCAGTGCTGAGGACATTCCTCATTGAACAGAAAGCAGAGGTAGCCCAAGGGCATAAGCTGAAATGCCCTGTCCTGCTCTCATGTTAACTCACTCTGTTGGGTGTCCTGTCTTTTCCTTCTACAACTATTCCCCTTCATGCCGAAATTTGCGCTCTTTTTAATGTTGAATAAGCAAAACCCAAAAATGTCTGAAAAATTTCAGCAACTGTATTTTGGTACCAAATAAGAAAGGAAGAGTCTTTGGGCAAACTGAGAATGTTGATTTCTGCTATTGCGTTATTAGGAAGAGCGTTCAGTGTATAATGGGAGAATTTCATCTTATCAATATGTATATCTCCGTCACTCTCTCTTTTCTTGATAAAAATACCAACCCGATTTGATTATTCTGCCTTGAGCAAACTCTATATAAAAATATTAGCATTTCGTTAATGGAACATACCCTACGATGTAAATGATCATACATGACAAGCTAATCCTTATTATAGTACTTGCTGAATGAATGAAATTCACTTGGATTCCAAATTTCTAAGCCAAAATTTTTGTGAAAAACAGATTTGGGACAAGTGATTTTACTGGAAGCTACCAGTTTTACCATCATCTTGAAAAGCAAAGAAAATCCAATGACTTTGTTATGGCTTGAGTTGGCTAGAGACTACTGAGTGTTTCTGAGGTTAATGAGAGAGGAATTAAGCATATTCGCACATGTAGTATTTCTGAGCTGTTTCTGTATGAGCTGTTAATGTAGGATAGAAGTAATAAAACAATAAATTAAAGGTTTTTAATTATCATGAAAAAATATTGCTATCTTTAAATGCAGATGCAAACTGGGGAAAAAGCAAAGAACTTTCTGTTTTTAAATTAGCATGAATTAAGAAAAAAAAAAACACAACTCAGATTTTCTTTCCTTTTAGTTTTAACTGGGGAAATGCTGAATATGCAGTGATTTTCTTTTTTTTTTTTTTACATTAATAATAATAGGAAATGGTAGATAGTGGCATCTCAGCACAATTCTAATTTAATGAGAAACAATAAAATAGTTTTCCAAAGGGGCCTATTTAGGTCCAAGAAAGGGGGATATTAAAGTTTCAAGATTTATTTTACTTTCGTTAAGGTATGCTGATGTGCGTTTTCTATGGCTATATTCTATCTGCTGATTAGATCTTTTATAATTTCCTTAGTTGGAAGAGAGCTGATATTCTTCAGACTGGATAATTTTGAAAAAGCATTAAGCAGGTCACCTTTTTTTACCTGAGGTCCTGTTGATCTACATGGCAAAACATTGGCTTTGTGCAGGACGATGGCATGAAGAAAAAGGGCAGCATATTCTAATCCCCCTGAACAAGTCTAGGTCTTAGGGATTTAAAGGAGGAGACTCATAATGCAAGAAAACCTAGGGAAACATCATAGAAATGTCTTCTTCCCATATGCCAGAATAATTTATGCACAAAGTGCAACCTGCCTCAAAAATGGTCAGAAAAAAAGGAAAACCTGGTCACTGAGATATGGTGGAGTTTCTGCAGGGTAGGTCAGAGGTTCTGCCTCTGCAAAGGGCTCTTGCCCAAGTGTGCCTAGCAAGAATTAGTCTCATGTTCTAGTAGTCCATGAAATTTTTTGTTTTGCTTTTCAAATTGACCCCCAAAAGATTTCCTATTAGAAGAAGCATCCACATTGCCTCTGAACCAGGGCTTCCTGCTTTCATCTATATTTACCTCTCTCACTGAACTCCTTAAATTCTGGAGCTTCAAAGCTGCCTGAACAATGTCCACCTGGAGAGCCGTCCTACCTGCATCATCGTGATGCATCTGACCTACATCCCTCCTGAAATACCACAGTGACATTTCTCAGTAGAAATCTTCACTTTTTAAGTGAAAAGCTTTTATTATTTTTTCTTTGTAATCAGAAATTATATTTTTCTGTTAATAACAGATTTTTAAAAATGTTTAAAAAATAGAAAAAAAATAGTTATAATGTTTTTGTGAGAACCAATTTGATGGAGATAATGTCGCAAGCCAGAGACACTTGAAAATCTAGTTCAGAAGTTCAGTGAAAATGCATGTGCTCCTGGAAGATAATGATGCTTGGTCATGAAAATGAGCCAAATATATAAACTGAATTCATCTGTATATGTAATAGATATATATATATAAGGTATAGATACCTAAACCTTGAGTGCTGCATGGTTATTGGGAGCTTTGCATTTTTCGAGTGTACATTGTCAGGTTCAAGGAATCATCTCTTCATACCATTAGCTGAAGATGTTAAGTTCCTTAGTCTTAGATTAATAAAGAGTTTTTTTCTTCATTGATTCAGTAGGTGATTCTGTATTGCACTTACATCCTCTAGAAGTCCCTTTTGTACATTTTTGAGGCAAGAAAGCATATAGAAATCCCCATAAAATGCTGGAAACATAATCATTATTATGATTCTGTTAATGTGTTCATATACATAATTCTATATGTAAAATCTTACAGTTGATAATTATTTTAAAATATAGCAAGTACTATGCCAAGTCCTGTAGTATTCCATATTTGTTTATAGCTTTTTACTTTTGAAAATTAGTAATGTAACATTTTCTTGTAATGCTGTTAAGTGCACCCATTTAGAAGAAAATCTCGTGACCTTAGAGATGGCAGAAGGCCCGGATTTGTAAGAGCAGTGTTCTGGTAACCAGAATGGTGCAGACTTGAGGGCGTCACTATTAGCATGCATGTTGTAGATGACAGTAATATTAATATTAATAATCAATTAAATAGTAATTAATTATTAAATTAATATTAAGTGTGGGGCTTCCTATTTAGCTGAGATTTTTGTTTGTAAAGAATTTTCTCTTATTTAGCTGTTTAGTCTGATTTATTTGTATAGATTCGTTATCTTTTGCATATTTAATAGACTGTCTTGATAGGGAAGAGAGATTTAGTTCCTAATCGTAGGAGCCCAAACTTTTTTCACTGCTGTGCCCTGGAAAGGGTTTCAGGGGGCACCGCTTGGTGTTGTGCAGTCACTGTTCTCTAATTAGGTTTCAAAGTGTGCATTTTACACAAGTGCGACAGACTAGGGGAGCAGTGTTCATCCAGTTTTAGATTAATAAATGAAATTACTTTTTCAGAAACGGCAGGAATGGTGGTTTTCAGTCATTCATTGCTTACTTTGTTTTCAGCGATTCTGTCTGATGTGGACAACTTGAGACACCTTCTTGGGTAAATTTCAGTAGACGTCAGTGTGATTAAAAATTAATATATATTTGTATTTAAAGCACATAATTAACTGTTGGGATTCACATTTAAAACATCATTTGCTAGTTTCCGTGTTCTATGATGTCTGTTTCGTTTACTTTTTTTTTGTTTTGTTCCAAAGGTTTGCATTAAAAAACCCTCTTTCTTCCAAAGGACACTTGCTGTATAATCCTTTGTTAGGATAACAGGACCATCTGGTCCCATCCATCTCCCTACAATTCGATGCTGGGTTAATTGCACCCTGTCAGCATGCATGATTGACACTGTTTTCTCTCTTCACTCAGAGTAGTCTATTAACAATGCAGTTTCGCTGAATTCTAGGAGATCTTTTCACAGCTGCTTGTATGGGACCATATACTCAGTTCCTAAGTTTTGCTATCAACCATTACAATAAAAATACATTAAAAGTAAAGTAATAATAGATATTTTCAAATTTGGTGGATAGGTGGAACTCAGAGCATTCTTCTCTGAAATAGAATAAGCTGTTTGAATCAATACATTCAGGGATCCATTATTTCTTTAGCAGAATAAGAATGGGCATCTCTGTTACTGCTTCTGGTTAGAGCATTCTCACTGCAGTTAGTCATAAATTAATGGGCACAGTTCATCTGACTGAGTTATATTAATTTACTCTAGCCTTAATTTAACCTCAATACTATAAAACGCATAATAGTTAATACTTCACGTTTCTGTGTAAATATAACCAGCTGCATAGTAAACTAGGAAACTGCCTACTATACTAAACATGACCTTGCTGCTCCCAAACACTGTTGCAGCTAGGTATAGCCTAATCACATGTATATTCCATTTTAACGTGTGAATCTGTTTTGCCTTGTTTAACACAAAAGGTGCAGCACTGTTTCTGGGAGGTCTCACAATAAGGCCCAAGATGTAGTCGCAAGAGCTTTATGCTTTGCAGTAACCGTTCTCCTACTCTTGCAGTCCCTGATTTACAGCGTGTCCACTGATGGACGACCAAGATTCACTGTTTGCCATTAAAAGAAATAGGCCAACCAATTCATAATTTTAAGGAAAGCCAGTTTTAACAGCTCTATTAGTTTTACAATTCAGACTTCTGCAAGCCTCAATTTGTTACGTTTAAATCACTTGATTTGAGATCTAAATAACCTCAGATCTAAAATTCCATAGTCTTTTATTGCTTTGTAGTTTGCACTGTCATTTACACCCACCCCAGGTGGATCTAACATTACAAGATATCTTTTTGCATCTATTATTACTCATTTTGCATGTGTTGACATTAAGCAGATTTGTACCCCATTTTCCAAAGCATGCTCTCTACTTAGAAAATATATCCATGCTAAGACTTGATTGATTGATTAAAACTTAGGCCATGGTGCCACTGATAAAACATATACAGGTGTGAACACACAGCTGAGAGCAAGAACACTGAAAAGGAGCCAGATTTCTGGTAGTTTGGAAACTCTACACTGGAACACTTAGTGGAAATAAAAAATTCCTATTTGTTCCAATCATTATTTTACTAAGAGTGCAATGCTTTTGAGGTTTATGGAGAAAGGTTTTCAATTCCAGGATCAAAAAAAAAAAAACATAAAATAAGATGCAGACTAATGCCAGAACATTTGAGAGCTTCTTACAGGAGACACCTTGCACCCCAGATGAGTGCTGGGATCAGCAGTCTCGGGTGTTATGGGGTGGGTGCGTGGAAACAGGGAGGGTGCTGTGGCCCTCTGTCATGGTAGTCATCTACCCACCTGTGGAGTGGAAAACATTGCTTATGTCCTTCCATTTGCACAAAATTAAAATAAGAAGCATAATGATCCAATATGTAATGCCTTTGTAAAACCACAGCATAGACGATCTCTAAGCATATCCCCCATCCCAGTAGGTAGCAAAACACTTAGCTAACATCCAGTTTGGGAAGGCGCTTTCTTACTTTGGATAATTATTAATTTGTTGTCTTTCCCACTCTCCCTTCCTCCGCAACTTCCACAAACTATACTATCGCTCTCCAAATGCCAGATCTGTGGTACATGCCGTTGAAAAAGAAATACTTCTTTCTTTTAAGCCAATATTAGGCCTTTACATAATGCATTACACTAGGATTCCTTTCTCTTTCTGTCTGACATCGCCTCCTCGAAAGACCCTGCGGAGCGCTCAGCCAGGAGCTCTCGTTCTGACTGTCACAGCGGAGCTGACAAGGCAGCGCCGCGCTCAGGGTGCAACGGGCTCTTTGTTTCCCCCTTAGCTGTGGGATAACTGGCACTTCTCCATGTTCAAGGAGATGGGAAGACCCTGTGATATTATCAGACATCATTTCTAATGGAAATGACGATTCTTTTTTGTTACTTTCACCGGTACTTTTACATGGCAGTTGCTATAATTTAATATAATTATATCTTTCACTGTTTTTTATTCCCCTATTGTATATATATTCGTGCTTCCTCTGATCATAGTTTTCATTGCAGCTCCTGGTTCTCTTAACAGAGAAATTAACTTATTACTTTGCTGCACCTCAAGAGATATGACCCCTTATAGATCATTTGTTGGATATTTTTCCATCGTAAGCGTCTCCCTGATGCAACAGTAAGATGCCCTGAACGTTAGTATTCATTCAAACTCTGTCCCTTACTATATTTTGCAATTGTCATGAGAATAGTGGTTCATTGAATTAATCTTGTCCCTAGTCATCAAATTATTGTAACTTAGTTTCAGCAAATACAGTAGCTGCTCAAAAAACACATTACTTTGTAGAGCTGGTTGAAATATTGTGCACATACAGCAAATGTGACAAAATTTGCCACTTCACTGGGTTTGCAAAAAGGGAGAAAAGGAGAAAGAAATACCCCTCTTTTTTTTTTCTGCTGTAATATCACTAATTACCTCATTAGCAAAAGGCCATTCCATCAACAAAAATGTGCTTTTGTACATTTTATGTAAGTGACCTTGAAAGTTATCTATGAAACACAGTGGTTTTGTAGCACTTGTTTGGACCAAAAGAAACAAATACCTGATGATGCAAAAGGCAGTAGGGAAGGAATGGGTCTCGTTTCAGACTCCAGGCAGGAGCACTACCCTGTGGCCAGCAGCGTTACAGGATGGGCCTCTCGACCTCAGCTAAACTTCTCGTGTTGCCGAGTCCTCGGGCAAGTCTGTTCAGGCTTCTGTAACTCTGCTTCCTGCTCCCATTTTCTGCACGTCATGTTGAGTTAAATTGGAAGTTCTCAGGAGCACAAAATTATCTTCTATTATCTTTTATATCTTGCCTTGTAAAATTTATTTCCAATGTCTGGTGGAGGCTGTATATGTAGAGTAATGTGTGAAGTAGCATAATATTGCAGAAGTCAATTAAGATATGTTGATTCATACCCATACGATCTACAGGACTGGCCCTCACCATGAGCTTCCATCGAAAGGAAATATTCTCTTTTCTGGTTTCTATGGTGTGATTGTGGAATATAGTGTTGGAAGTAGTGGCACTATAATATAAAATTTGCAAAGTTCTGTCAATTCCACAGACATTTCCAGCTTCTCTGCCTCATATTTTGAAAAAAGCAAATATCATTTTCACTCGTATCCACCACTACAGTTTGTGCAGAACATAGCCATGTAGGATGTGACATTAATATAATTCATGCCTATCTTGCCAGAAAATAAATGAATATTTCAGGTTTATTATGCCATGTGTTGTAACATTAGAAGCTATAAAAAGAAATATGATTTGCAGGCAAAGATTCTTATTGTGCATGTTTCTTCAGTGCTGTATTGAGAATTTAGTTATCTGTCATTCTGTGGATACATCATGAATCTATGGTACATTACAAAATTAATAAATTACTAATTTAGTTCTCTCTATTTTGTGCCTGTACAACTTGACCAGGTTCAGTTCTTGAAAAGATAATCTACATATTGACTGAATTCTATCCATGTATCTATATTATGCGTCAGAAGTGGATACACTTGATCCTTTGTATGGCAAATAATCACATGCCATGCTAACCTTTTTTGTGTTGTATTCTTCCCATCCCCAGGCACAGAAATCTCTTTCTAAAAGTGAAACTAGGATGTTTTTTGTTCAGATGAGACAGGTAAAGAAAAACGGCTAAAGAACCATACTGTTTTACGAAGCAATCTAGGTTTATTGTCAAAAACTGGGAATAAAAGCTTAGAAATCAGTGCCCCCAAAATAGGAGAGAAAATATGATACTCCTGCTGTTCCGAGATAATGTTCTTGGATAATTTTACTACTGGTATGTCTAAAGTTATCCATAAAGGCTCTGGGGAATTCTTATTTAAGTATACAACAAGCTGCATCGAAAATCAACAGGAACCTGACTTCACTGAAATCAATGGCAAAACATGCTTCTGCTGCCACTGAGGTCAGAATTTCACTGCTGGCTTTTTCTGGTACTGGTGGAAATAGCACTGCAGAATCACTGAGATTCTGGATAAATGGTCTCTCCATCTGCTCTTCTGGAGACCTGATCACTGGGAAATTTGGTATAAAAAGCTGCACAGAACAGCATTTGTAGC
The DNA here is from genome assembly GCA_034781795.1 of Crypturellus tataupa. Taxonomy (NCBI): domain Eukaryota; kingdom Metazoa; phylum Chordata; class Aves; order Tinamiformes; family Tinamidae; genus Crypturellus; species Crypturellus tataupa. Next base: position 1,943,709 of record JAWLRI010000180.1, on the reverse strand, counting down.
CACATCTAGGTGGGTGATCTCAGGAAAACTAAATCTGGTTAGCTAAAACTGCACATTTAAATCTCCTAAATAATTTAACTTTTGGAAGGGTCCTATGCTGCTAGAATCCAGGTGGCATATTTTTTTATAAACTCATACCAAAGCTGTGGGATCAAACTCTGTTGTTTGAAGAACAAACTCTTGTTGTGCGAAGCCTAGACTTTCAGCTCAGGTATCGGTTTGTGCTTCCTGCTGTTTGTGCTGCCCAAAAGCTGGTTTACAAGCTGGGTTTCCTCAGAAAAATAAAAAATAAATTAAAAAAACGGAGAACGATGCCCTGGAAGAAACAACCAGTTTATCATCCATTTTGGTCGCTGCAGACTTGAGGTAGGTTTCCCCAGCTGGTTTGTGAATCTATATTAAATCAGAGCTACCAAAACCAGAGGAGAGACTTATAGTTGGGGAAACTCAGAATAATTCTGTCAGTGTTAATGAAGATACTCTGAGCATTGAGCAGTGCAAAGCCAAGTGTACAATTTGCTTTAAAAAGCAGGCAGGTAGCAGGGATTCTCGCTGGCTGGTCTCCCCTCGCCAAGCAATACTGAGGTGACCCTACCAGCGCCTCTTCTCATATGCAAAGCCAAAAGCCACTTTTATTCATGAAAATCAAAGGAAACAATATAGTGGTAAGAAAAGGAGTATAGACAAAGATCTAATGCATAGGATCATGCATTTCTACACTTTTTTTTATGTATTTAGCCATAGATACAGCTTAAAAGAGTTTTTTTTTTTTGTTCCAAGGTCCAGACTCGGTGAGGTTTCACTTTTCAAGACCCAGTCATTTTTGCAGTGCACTTTCATACTGTCAGAGTTGCTGGGGAAGAAATGCAGTCAGCCATTAAAAGGTGGGAAAGCATCCTGCTGTTATGTATATGAGAGCAGGGCTTTGTCTTGTCACATGTCAGATACGCAGCAGTAGAGGGAGAGAAAATGGTATTGGTGTATGATGGAGTTTGCAAGATGTCCTCCAAACCTTAATTATTGGAATGTGTCCTGGGATAAGTGATGCTGTCATTGAACCCTGATTAGTTCAGAGGCAGGGTGGATACAAGAGGGAGGAAACATAATGTCAGACTAGTTAATTAGCAAGCAAGCAAGAGCAACCCAAATTGTACAATCTGATGAGCAATTTGTCACCCACTCATTTTAAATGAGAAATGAGATATCTCTTTGCATTTTCCCTATATTTTCCATTTCTGGTTCTCTTTATATGTGAGCTAGCTCCATATATGTGGAGTAAGCATTAGCATGCTTACTGCAGGGCAAGGGAAACCCGGGGCCAAGCAGAGTAAGTGCCTTGTCCAGAGGTTACACAGCAAGATCCTGGTGAGGAACCTGCAAGGCTGAACCGACCGCCACGTTCTCTAACCTGGTTTAGAGACGAGAAAATCTGATGCAGAAAAATTAGAGATGGAGAAGAATGTAAAATTCAAGGTCAGAATATGCAGTCTATTGATTATACTGTTCTCAGCACATTCAGGATTTCAGTTCACTTAGCATTCCTAGTGGGCATATCATTTCTTAGGTCATGACTATGATAAATATAAATAAATAAATGTATTTTGTGCTATTTTGGTGATGTGAAAGATATTTAAAGCTGATTCAACTAGCAAGTGGGAGCTTGTTTCTACACATTATTCTTCAGCGACACAGTGCTGCCAAATGGCTTCCCTGTCACCCTTTCTCCAAGCATCAGGAGTCTCTATGGATAAATCGTGCACGCTGCAATCTGGAGGGTCGCAAACAACCACACTGGTTGTCCCACAGAACTGGAAGTAACTTTACTGTAGAAACTGAGCTTGCTCAAAGCCAGAGAAACACAATGAACTCTTCCACCTTTCAGCTCCTGGGCTGCATCTCAGACATTGCTTAGGACTTGGCACCATTTGTGAACCTGACACTTCTAATGTTCTCATGACCCATTCTTGCTGACATTAATTATTTGAACATTTCTTGATACTGGTTACTTGAACATTTCACAAAAGCAAATCTAGCTCTCAGTTGAATGCTATTTCTTTGCAAAAGCTCGGTAAACATTACCTTTTAAAAGGGAGAAGGGTAATCACCCAAACATGCAGCTTGGAAGGTGTTCAGCCAAAAAAGAAGCAGCATTTCTATTGTTCTTTCACAATGGGAAGGGTTGGTTGTTTTTTAGCCTTTGAACAGTTCAGGATACTTTAGCATTTCCTGGATTACTTTTGAAGCCTTACAGCTTCAGAAGGAGCCCTTGTGTGGTTCAAGGAATGAGCACTGCTTTAATGCACCACACCAAGGTTGTATAAATGTCTTTAAGATGGCTAGTTCAGGTATAGTGCAGAAGTGGGGCTTGTCTTTCTGAAAGTTTGTCTGATCAGGCGACCTGATAAAAGATTTTTTTTCCATCTACAAACTGCATATTTCGCAAATCTATAGACTTTCACAACCATCCCATATTACTACTCTTAGTGGCTTGTCTGGGCATGCATAACTGCTTCCAGGCACAGTTTAGAGGAACAGTTCAAGGCTTTCTCTCTTTAAAGAAGAGGAAAACTAAGTTTATTAATTAGAAAGCAGGATACATCTAAAGGGCAAAATCCTAGAAAGTCCCCCGCTGTTTTTGTAAGATTCAAGGATTGTGAAACTTTCCTGAACTCCTCCTGCTTTATCCTTGTGGAACCTGGAGTATGCAGCTCTTAGTCATTTACTGATAATTACTTTGCAAGTTGCAGTTTGTAGGAGTACAGAGCAGATGCTTTGTGGGTCTCCTGGATTAAGTTATGGGTACTAGTCTTGATCCTTAGATAGTCCTTTGTTTTGCATATCAGTAAACTCAGGATTTGATAGTGGCCAGGGATCGTAATATAGGAAGACCATCTTTGTGTTTGTAGAGCTTTGGAGATTTATATGCTAAGAGCCACTGTGTGAACTCAGCTGAACCAAAAGAACAACATTCACCGTTGTAGGGATCTTGGCAAATGGGTTTCCGTGACATTTCCTGGACATGTTCCAGTGGGTGCAAAAGCTTCCTGCTACAGCTTGTTCTCCAGCATAGTAATGAAATGCAGAATATCTTGCCAGTGATTTATAACAATCATAGGGTAAACTTTGTTGTGTTCTTTTTTTTTATAATTTAAACCTGATGCCATATAGAAAATTATTATTTGCCTAAATGATGCTACACCAGGCTCTGCACATGCATGCAACACAACCCTATGACCTTTGTCATCTGGGATGTGTGACCTGTGTGTAGAGAGGTGGGAAAATTCAAGACGAGGAAGAAAGGAATTCCAGTCCCACTCTAGTTTATTATATGTGTGACACCTGTGCCTTAAAAAAGCAGTTTATGGGATTTCTCTCCTTCCTGTAGTTGTGGATATGTGTCATTCCCTTATAACCTGGTAATTTTGGTGACACTGTGGGTTTTGTTCACAGACAGAGGAGTAGGTCTCAGCCTTTTCAGGACAGTTGCTGCAGCTCCAGAGTTTAGCATTTGGCTAGATTAGTCCTCAGGTTGGAAGAAAATGTTTTCTGGTCCATGTTCCAGACACAGATTTCTTAGACACATTTATGCGTGCTACTGTCTTTGAAAGACTTTTCCTCATCCTAAGTTTGCTTTATGCTAAAAACTCTATGCTTTCAACAGTAGAACAAATAATGCTTGTTTAGTAAAATTTTTGGTCAAATTTCAGCTGCTGAAAGCAAGATATTACAAGCTAAATCAAAACAAGTGTAACCTGAGGCTGTATTTAGCATTAGTTGTCTTCCTGGTGGCTTTGCTCCCCTTGCCTGGGAATCCCCAAGAGTTGTCACGACTCAAGGCTCAAGGAGTGTTGAAGGTTGTTCTCCATTTTTAATTTAAACCTAGACTGGACACATAAGTGTCTGTAGGTTTTCTGTCCCCAAAGAGCCCACCTGAGCTTGGCCTCATTGTGCACATGATGTTAATGGAGACCACGTAAGTCTGGAAAGTGGTCAAGTGTCTCACCTCAAGTTTGAGTCCTGCAGCACTTCTACTGCACAGAATGTAGTCTATTTAGCATGCCAGTCATCTGGCTTCGCTTTTGAAGAGATAAAAAACCTGATGCAACGCTGCACAATCGCTTCTGATTGTTTTAAGTTATTTCAAGTCAGTTACTTATTATCATTTTGGCTAACAAATATTGACACATCAGTATTCCACCCATGGCTGAACTGACACGAGCATATAAATACGATGCTAAGCAAGCTGGCAAGTACCTTTTGTTCACAGCTACTCAAATTAAAGACAGGTACTTTGGTGTGTCTTCAACCAGAAACAGACTGTGAAAATTCATTTCCCAGTGCTATTTGGGTATTTTTGTAAGTCACTATGATCTCACTGCATATGCAGATAGAAGTTAAAAATAAGCTTTTCAACTCTTGCTTGTTTACACAATATTAGAAGCACTTTATAAAAGTGGATGTTAATTAATGCTGTATTTTAATGGCATTCCAATGAATTTGTAAGTACATTCTGGAGAGACTTTCAACTATAATTTACTTTCAAAACAATTGGGATTATCATGATCAAAATAATTCAAATATTATTTTTTGATTTCTACTACCTTTATTACTAAATTTATTAGGCTTAGATGTCTCACACAGAAAAAAAAAGTAAAGAATTTTTTCTTATGTTTTTTCAAGTGCTTATTTAATAATCTTTTCTTCATTTTGATCTACTTATTTCCAGAGTAAGGTATGCACTAAGTTTTCAAAGAGGTTAGCCATGCATTTGTGCCAATATGAAAGTTAATGTATTGAAGTATCCATTTAGGACGCTTTGCATACACCAAGCTATCAGCCAAATGAATTCGAGAAGACACAGGAATTGTACAAACATGTTAAGAACTACAGCACTTGAAAAGCTGTTTCCACAGAGATACACTTTTGGAAATTCCACCAAAATATTTAGAATTTAAATGTTTCAGAGGAATCCCTTCAAGTTGCTGAAATTATTTGTTATGCAAACGATGGTGTGAACTTTCCTGATTTAGCATGTTGTTTTGTTGTATTGAGTGGAGCGCTCTCCTCTGTGAAGTGTTAAATTATGATGTGCAGAATAGCAGGACCATAAGCTGCTCAGAATAGTGAAAATGTCGGGTTACACCATATGCTGCGTCTCCGCGCAGAGCCTAAGCGGGAGGTGAAGGGGTGACTTTGTGCTCCCTTTGTTTGTCAGGGATCTGCGTTGCCCTTATGATCCCTAAATCTTCTGTCTTGTTTTGCTTCCCTAAGACCTATGATGGAGCTGCAGAGATCTCAAGTTGTACATCCTTGGTAGAGCCACATGTTGCCTCTCATTTGCCACCTACCACTGATGCTGCCCTGAAAACTCTGGTTCTTTGGTCCTCTTTTTGCTGGAAAACAACAGAAATGTTAATAATGGTGACTGCTCTCACAAGATTCTTCTGCTTTGCAAAGAAAATGTTCAGATACGTAGCCGTGCTCTCGGGACTGTACCTGCTGCACAGGCTGCACAACCCAGCAAATTGTGAACTAAATAATTGCGAAACTACCTAAAGTTTAGTTCTTGAGCTGAGCTTAGCATTTCCATTTCTAACAACCATATTAGACTGGTGCCAGAATTCTTTGCTCAAATGTCTTTGAATTTCTGGGTAGATGAGATTCCAGGCTTCTGGGCTTAGCTTTCTTTTCTGGTACTACGTTAAGGGTCCACTTTCAATGTGTTTAGCCCATACTTAAGTGACAAACCCCCTATATAAGGGCTTCTAGCTATAAAGTTTGCTCTAAAGTAAGTTATCAGTTTTCTTTGTGGCACAGGGAGAAGGCATATCTAAGCATTGTATCGACGGAAGGGAATAGAAATTTTTTCTTTTCCATATCAATCTAAAATTCAAGAAATGTCTTTTCCAGACAAGGAAATTATTGAATGCTCTTCTCAAAGATAGTAGGCTGAAATTACCTCTTATTTGCAACTATTTTGCAAAGCCTCCTAGAAAATGTGCAACAATCACAGACATCACTTAAAATCGCAGCTCCTGATATTCCTGATTAAGAGCTGTGTAGAAAGTGCTTCCTCTACTGCCTGTCTATTAACTAGGAAAGAAAGAACGAGTTTCTAATAGTCCTGGAACAAACTGCTCATAATGGAGCTTTACGTTCGGTAGCTTTCAAAACACAGCGAGGGGAAGGGGCACGTCAAGAGAAGTTAATGCAAGTGGTGAAACAACATAGTCAAAGTTGTTAAGAAATGGTATGCTCTGAGGAAAAAATGATTGCAAATGCAGAGACAGTAAAACTGGAAACATGTTAAAATCCAGCACAGTTACACATCTGAGTTTCCATTTATTATAGTTTGCTATTTTAAAATGGATCCTGAGTCATAAACATGGCTGCCAGGGGGTCCACCTGGGTCCCATGAAAAAGATAATAAATACCCGTCCCCGACTCTCTGTCACAGCGCTGATATTGCAGTGATTGCTTTGGGGCTTTCCACCGGGGCCCGGGAAACCATGTCCCTTGTGCCTTCCTCTGCTCCACAAGTCATGGTTATAAACCATTTTCATCTGTGTTCTGTATCAGAAGGCATCTGCATTTTATTATATTTCATCTTTGTGCCAAGAAAGGAATATGTTCTGGAACTTCCAAGCACCATCATATAATTTTCATTAATAAAAGGAGGGAAGTACCATCATCCAGCACTTGAAGTGACCTTAAAAAGGGACCCAAGCAAAATTGCACAGAAACAAAAGATGTAGAGCCAGGGAAGGCAGGATGCAGGTTATCCACAGCAGAAGGTCCTTGGTCCTTGCTGTTACACTGAGTTCATTTTACTACCAAAAATAAAAAGAAAGAAAAAGGAAAAAGTGAAGGGGTATTTTATTCTCTAGGAATAATCAGTATTCTGTAATAGCTGTGTATTACTTAAATATGTTCAGCAGTATAACTAAAGCGAGTCATGATTGTCTGCCTTTAAAAATCTTGCAGGAGAAAGCAAAGACTTTACAGTCGTTCTTATTATCATGTCTTTCTAGAAGGATCGGTGCCAGACTAATCCACTGATTAGTGGATTGGAGTGGACCAGACTTGTTTTCCCATGGGAAGCCACAAAACCAAGTAGCTCCCTGCCCTGGCAGGGGCACTGACAAGACATTTGTGGCTCCTCACTCTCTGCTGCTCTCATCCTTCCATTTAGTTTTCTCCTGGTCCCAACCTGTGCTGGCAAAGATCCTGCAGCCTCACTGGAGGAGCGGCAGAGTTAGATGTCACTTCAATGGTTGACTGCACTGGTGACATTTATTCTTTCCGCAAATGCAGGATCTCATTTAATCTACCTCAGTTTCCCAACATACAAAGTGGAAAAATGTCATTGGCCTTCACAGGTTTATTATGAGTGCCAAAAGGTCAGGACGAGGTCTACGAGGAGACCTGCTTTGCAAGTGCAAATTATTTGCCTGTCATTAACTTTTCTGCAAAGTTAGGTAGCTAATATTTTAGGGTTTTTTCCTTTCTTTTCACCCAGTTTTAAATGGTTGTCTTGCAAACACACAATGGGGAAATTTTCACACACTTTGGCCAATCAGGATCAGCCCTCCCAGATAATGTAAATACAATTAGTTGATTTAAAGCACATTTCATGTTATGCTTATCTGTTAAGTGTTTCAGTTATGGCGTTCATACAGAATGAGTCACTCATACATATTCCTCAAGGAAGAGCCAAAAGATGGAAGGAAAATACAGCCTGAGGAAAAAGTCTATAAAGATTTCTCGCTTTTCTAATCCCTTCTCTCTAATGTTTCTTTGTAAATTTGTCAGATGGGAATGAAATTGCCTCATAACTCTCCAGACGTGAAGAGCATCACTGCACAAAATTACGTACTTGTCAAAGCAAGGGGGAATTTATGTTGGTGTTCCTGAGATGTGATTTTATTCAGTCTATTTCCTTTGTGCACATCATAGCAACTAGAGAGACAAAAACAACTAGTTTATGTATATCTTTTTTTTTCTTCCTTTTTTTCACCTCTGGTGAATTTTTTAGCTTCTATTTTTCCCTTTTGTTTTCTTATCTCCCCCTCCCCTCCTTTTATCTACTGCTTATTGCTAGTGACAGTAAACTTCCATCCGGCACCGCCGCGATGATAGCAGCTATGATTCTACAGCGCTCCGCACTTCAGACAAGAGCCACGGAAATTTCCCTATGGAGCAGGGAGAAAGGTGGGGCTTCTTCCCTAGTTAGCAAAGCTTTTGGTTTAAAAACCTGTAACATTTCTTACAGACAGTAGAATTCCTTTTTTCAAATTAATGCTTTCCATCATGTTTTAGTGTTTTCCATTGCACACCTTCTTTCCAAAGCTTCTGCGTTTGTATTTAATCAAATTTACCAAAACCTTCTTCCCTAAACATGCAGACTCATATTATTTTGAATAGTATGATTCGTAGCCTTCTGCAGTATTTCTTCCTTTAGTTTGAAGCTCTGTTATTGAATGAAGTCTAAGGCGTTAGGTACATAAACTCTACTGAATTGCAGCTGTGCCTGGCCATGGCCTTCTCAAGACAATTTAAAAATTTCAGCATTTCAATCCTCTTATTTGTGTTTCCTCCAAACACCTCACTCGGATTTAAAACCAATATTAAAGAAAAAAAAAAAAAGACAAAAAAAACACACACACAAACAAGCATGAGATTTTCAAAGCATTATTTGTGATGGAGCTGTTAACTTCTTTCAGCCAAGAGGGATGAGATTCATCTCGCCTAAGAGGACCTTTTAGGCTCCCCTTCTAGGCAGTCCATAGAGGAGACCCAGATCTCTGCTTTGTCCTTTTGCTTCCCAAAATCCCTACAGCTCAGACCTTCCTCTCCCTCTCATGCGCTTATCTATTTCCACTGACTATTGAAGGAGCCCAGATCACCTGGACATCTAATTTTGTGATGATGGAAATGAGCTGAAATGTATGAGTTTGAGTAGTGTGGTTTGTTTTCCTTTGTGATTCTTCCCTTAGCTTTTTCTAGGTCTAGTGGCTTGCTATTGTTTTGGGAACAGTCAAGCTCCGGTTTAGTCTTAATTTAGTGACTAATACAGCTTGATTGTGGTGAACTGGTCATATATAAAACTTTGTATACCTGAAGATGGACTGAAGTTATGAAAATCAAATACTTTTTTGAGGGGGAATAGATATTCTGTTGCCTACATAAACTTAAATCTACCCATATTCCAAGAGCAGAAAAATGGTTTGCTCATTCACCAAGACCTATCATATTTTTACAGGTAAAAAATATTCTTAAAATGATGAATGTGGTGATAGAAGAGCAGGTGATATGCCAAGGATGTCATGGTTTTGCAAGGTAATGTTAGAAAAAAATGATTTAACTGGATGTTAAGTTTTCTGGGAAATGGACTGTGGGGTTATTCATTATCTAGTAAAACAGACTCCTAATATATGCTTCTCAGTACTGTTACAGTATTAAAAAAAACAGACACTAAGGCCCGGTTTTGGCTGTGTCTCTTCCAAGATAGTATATCTAAAAATATATTAAATCTAGTTCTAAAATTGGTTTTAAGCTGCAAACACCACCTTATGGACTCCATCATCAGTTCTACATGAAAAACACCTAGGAGGCTACGGATGAGGCAGATTCTGTGCAGATCCTCTTGATCAAACATCCTGTCTCTTTTTATATTGGTAGGCTCTACTGCTTTTTGTGCAACCTTCCAAATATTATTCTTGTGCAGGCAGAGCTAGTCTCTGATTGTATATGATCTCCAGAAAATAAATACATGCTGTACTATACTGAGTGCTAAAAGGAAAAAGTATGTCTGCTCCTTTAGAGTTACCACCACCACCAGGAACGTGTTCAGGCTAGTGAGAGAAGTGAAATAACTCATGGCTGAGCACAGTCAATCACGGGCTGTATACGAGGACAGAGATACGTTACGCGACCTGTTGGACCAGGAGAGGGGTGTATTTCTTTTGCCTTCATCATGGTCTGACCCTGTAAGTGTCTGTGTGTGAAATGGCCCTTGAAGTCAATGAGTCTACAGTGCTCGGGTTAATATTAGGTTACAGGTTAATATTAGGCTGCAGGCTAATGTTAGGTATCTCTCAGCATTTTGTCCTGGTGAGAGTGTAAAATACTGGCTTAGAACAATGACCAAACGTTCCTGGAGCTGCCCCCATGACTTCCTAGAGTGGCCTTCCCCAAGCAGTACGGGGTATAAAATTATCTCCCCCCATTAGGGGAGTACGAACAGTCTTGAGACTCTTGCAAGAAAGCAGCAAAGCAAATGGCAAGCCACCTATTGCAAAGTAACAAGAAGAATTTTTATTATTGCTTTTCTTTTTCCCCTTTTGTATTTTCCTTACCATTTTGATCAGATGTACGTTGTTTATAACCCCTAGTTTACTGGCCCCAAATATCATTACAACGTCTGCACTATGATATATGTTTGGTTGTTACCCTTTTAATGGATAAAAAAAGATTTAAGTACTTCATTCTGTTGCATTTTGACAGCTGTTAGCCATCATTTTTCCATTCACCTGCATTTAGCAATCCCATAAAGGGAGGCAATCTCAGAACTAACAAGAGCTGGGCACTGCAAGGTGATAATTCTGTATCACTTTGGCCTATAAATACCTGACAGGCTTTGCGCTGAGTCAGCAGTCTGTAACAAAGTGGCAGCCGTGCCCTTTTATCTGTGTGAGTGTTTCACAGCAATTGGACTATCAGCCCCTGCAGTGAAAATCCATAGTATCGATCAGGCTATTTCTCCACTGTAATTCTTTTGTAGGAAATCCCTGATGACAAATTTTATCTGCACCACTTTTTGATCGCTAGTTTGATGTAAGCGATCTCCAAGGGCAGAGTTAAGCTCCTGGCCGTTCCACATTATCAAGCACTAGCTTTATTTACTGAAACTACAGTTGTGGTCACCAGCAAAAATAAAAAGTGATCGAGAGAAAGGAGGAGTTGGAGGAGGTTGAAAATTAGGAGTGAAATAATAATTCAGAATGCAGGAATGAGGGGAAAAAACAGTTGCATCAGCTACTTGACTCTTAAGTGTAAGTTATAAAAGCATGTGCCACATTTATAAACACATAAATAGTAGAAATATGTTTTGATAAAAGTGCCTACATGATGTAGGGCTGTATCTTGAAAGCAGAGCGTGGATGGACCTGTAAACTCTGGATTATGTGCTTGATCCCACTGGTTTCCACAGGATTGCAGGGCTGCGAAAGGGCTCTGCACATAAGTAAGCAGGAATAATTTGATTTTATTCCATTTTCAGACTGATAAATTTTCCTTCTGGGCTGCTTCACATGTACTCATAGCAGTGTGTCTCAGGCCATGCTGCAGTTCGCTGTTGTGATAAGACTTCAGTTTTTTCCCATAGTCTCCAGAGGTCTGGAGCTCGGCTCTGTTCAGATACACATTCAGAAGATGAAATGCTCACAAAAAGCTTATACTTACAAATCTCTGTCTTAAATGTATTCACAGTATGAAATAGTATTAGTGATATCACTCTGTGGATTAATTTAGGCTCTTTAGTCTACAAATTTGGTTTGAAAACCCTTCAAAAGGAAGCTCATGAGTTTCCAGTCTAATCTATGTTGAGTAAGAACAAGAAGTCTCAGTCATTACAGAACATAGAAAATACTGCTAATGTGAATTCAAAATATATTCTATCTGTGATTGACTTAAATGTAAGTCTTAGCAGAACTATTACATATTATCCCTTGGACACTGTAAGTTTCTAATTTTTCAGTTTATGGGACCCTTCACTCCTGCGCCCTTAGAGTTTCTCCCCAATAACTGTTGCACAACAGCCGCTGGTGTTACATACCGTGACTTTGCAAAGATGTTTTCTCCTTATCTAAGTAACGCAGCATGAAGCAGTGCAGTGGTGCCTCGTGTTTTTATTTATAGCCCTGAGTCATTGGCATATCCCAAACATGGTCCACACTGTGCAGAGCTGCTTAAGAAAATACCCTATCTCTAGTTTGTTTTTTTTCACCCAAAACATGTTAAGTACAAAACCAAAAATAGGTCTCATAGCAATGAATTCTCCATCGAGAAGATATCTGTTTGTGTAGTTGGACTCCTGCATACAACTATGTCACTCTGCGAGAATTCAGTTGCCTAGTAAACACATAAGCAGAGATATATGTTTTCTGAGCAACATATATTGGATTAGGAATAGAGCCATTCCAATTTCATGACTACACCTTTGAAAAATTGTCTGATTAATACGGGAAGGAATAATTCCATGTGAAGGGAATAGTAAACACTACCCACTTGAATGGATTTTCAATAAATAATGCGAAATGCTCTGTCAATTCAGGACCCTATCCTGAAGGAAGTACTTTAGTCATTCTTTTCTTCAGCAATAACTCAGATTAAGTAATTAATACCAATTAAGATCACTTGGGAGAAACTCTTTTAACAATACATATGGTTGAATAAATTCAAAGTTTCAGTAAGTTTGATTTGCAAAAAAAAAAAAAAAAATATTAAATCCAGGAAGAGAAAATTGGATTTTAGGGAAAGTGAAAAGTGTTTCAAGACCAATGGAATCTTTTATTTAACTTTCAAGAACTACACATTTATTTCCAAGATTTTCCTCATAATATTCTGAACAAAATTCAGCCTATACAGCTGAGCCCTATAGGTATTGTTATTATTACTGAATTATCATAAATCACAAACACATTGCACAGTGCTTCCTCCCTAACTTGCCATAGTTCCATCATTCATCCTTTCCTATGCTCAGATGTGAAATTTTGCCCTGCACCTGAAAAGTTAACATATTAGATGATATGTGATTGGATTGATGAATGGAAGGTTTAATTAATTAATTAGTGTTATATCCTCCAACCTAGGTTTATAATAAAGCATTTTTTAGTGCAGTTGCCTCCAGGATCCTGTCAGCTCCAAGGAGAGGTGAAGAGTCTTGGACAGTGCCTACCTTGCTCGAGGTCTTTACAGGTTAATGCCAACTTTGCAGAACAAGTGATGCGTTTGAAAGAGCATGTGTTGGAGGGAATTTTTATAAATTATTTAGACGTATTTATTTTCTGGGTTTTGATTTGTCTTAAGATTCAGCCCTGATGAAATGTATCAAATTGACATCTGTAGAGACTCACTTCTGGCTGGTAGAGACAGCTGTGCACTAGGCACTACATTAAGACCACCAACCCATTTCACTTATTCTCCTGAACAGCCATCAAGTAATAATGACTTCCAATTACTACTAACCTGAGCTAGAGTTGAACCAGTGACCTTGAAATACTCTGTATCCCATTAACAGTTCCCTGAGCCATCCAGTCCCCTGGTGTTTGATTGTCCTGAATACAACAAAAGAGCTTTTCTTCATTTTTCTTTATTTCATTTTTTAAAACTGCTTAAAATTAGGGGCGGATAGGTATTGAAATACTCAATTTACAGTTTCTCTCTATCTCTAATACCACATCTAGAAGAACAGCTTTCATTTTCACTGAGAATGCCTCCCGCTGAAATGAAATTCTCTTTTCTCAGTCCTTGATGCCTTGTCTGTCACTAACGTATTTTGCACACCTAGATCTCAGGAATCAGTAAAAGCTGCCACACTTCTGCCTTCCACTGCATTACCATGTGGTCCTCGAATCTCTCAGTGAATCTTGGCATAGCTTGTCTGTTCGGGGAGCATGCAGAGGGCTGACCAGGTGATATCAAATGAGCAATTAGATGATCATTTCTGTTAGTGGAATATATGGCATTAGAGTTTCTTAATTGATTATAATTGATTATAGAGTTGTTTCTTTACTTCCTTTTTTATTATTTATTTATGCTGCTCAGCACAGTCCGGGCCATGAGCTGGAGCAGTGGCCGTATCCTCACCCTGCCTGCTCAGGGAGGGACCTGGTGCTGGGCAGAACGAGGGTGGTGATGCATTTATATTTGAATATTAAAAAAATAAACACTTCCATCTCATTCACTCAGCCGCAGGGCTTTGCCAGTTCATTTACACTTCTCCGCTCTAAAATAGTTTCAGCTGCAGCACTTTGGTGCACCTTTGTGACACCTTCTGTGGAGAGAAGGTGTCAGTTCATTATGGTCTGTAACCTGCTCACCTGCCTGTCTCTTGTATCACAGTAAAAGATCCTGTGATAATATTAGGAAACTTTCACCCCACCTTCTCCTCTGAATTCCTGATACTTTGAGGCAAATTCGGTGTTTTCATTAACATTTAAATCTGGAAAAAGTGAAGGCATTAATGCAGATTACAGGCCAAAAATGCCAAGCAGCAACAGCTTCCCTTGATCTGTTGAGATATGTCAGCTGTAAATAACTTCTGCTCCTGAAAATAAAGACTGTGCAGTCCTTGTCTAGTCAAACAGGGAGTTTAGCTCCAGAAATCCTGGTAATTTTCATTTTGCCATTGTTGCTCCTCAGAGCACATAAATCCTAGTTCCTTCCCCTACCCTGTGGGTCTTTTTCTGGGCCGATACAGAAATCTCACCATTTTGATAGGAATGAGCAGACCACTATCCCTGTGCACTTCATGGGATGTTGGTCTCCAGCACGGAGGCCCTCTTGGAGGGCCTCCCTTTGCCAACCTTTGCCATGAAACTTTAGGTTGTTTTGCATAGAGCAAGGACATTTTCTTGCTGAAGTTGTTCTACTGTGCAGATAAGTTTAGATTTCTGATGCCAGGAGGAGACTCATTTTCATGAATCTGTGAGACTACTAGGTGATTCACAGGCAGATACACACCTTGGAGGAAAAAAGTTTTGAGGGTTTTGGTCACTCCTTCAAGGACTGTGTTTTATTCACTGATTCTTGATTGTGAATTATAGAAATGTTCCTTGGAAATAATCATCAGAATAGGAAGGAAAGCATGTTTTTCCTTTTTCCTGCAGCTTCCCGTCCTCTTCTCCCTCATTTGTAGCCCAGTGAAACTTAAATTCACAAGTTTGCCTCTTATTTTAAATCAGTTACTGTACTTGGTTGTAATGGTACTTTCTAGAGGAGGGAATTAAATTTGCATCATCTACCTACACTGCTGGCTGAATATCAAGATTTAAAGGAAGAGTTAAAGCTTTTTTTATTCTACAAAAAGAGAATCAAGAGACGATTTTGGGCCCGGGATCCTGAGTAGACAGGGAGCACTGAAAGACATTTAATTATTAAGGGCAAGATTTAAGACCTATCTGTGTCCTTGTCATTTCCTTATTGTCGAGATCTAGGCTTCTGCTCTTCCATTATTGCACTAGTTTTGGCCCTGTTCGTACAGTTCTTGTTCTTCCCATATACTTTATAGCATGTCTAAGTTTCTAATCAATATATGATTTTACTACATAGTCTCAAAGTAAGGCTTCAAAACTAAATCTTTTCTCTTACAAGAAGAATAAGATGAGGGGGGTAAAATGTTAAGCTGTTCACTGTGGGATTAACAGTTGAGCTTCACTGCTGATGTGGAAGTCTCTGACTCACCCATGAAGAACATAGCAAATCTATTGCAAACAGGATTCTGAAAGCTGGATTTTTCCTTCCCCTGTCCTAACTTGTCATCTTGATGGTATTCCTGGCTGCATGTAGCCTTTGAATACAATTTTTAAATCTGATGCCAGGGTAGATCCAGGTGGCCACATCTAAGTAGCTATATTCTCAGAAGGGGGCCAGCATTCAGTTAGGTTACTTTAGCTTGGCGGTTTGTATGAAAGAAAACAGTTTCTTTAAGTAGAATGGTACTTAGCTAGAGTAAAATAAAACTTCTGTAGTAGATGTGTCTTCCAGTAGAATTACATTGATGAGTCAGTGAGGTTTTTTCCTCTAAAACACTGATGATATTAATTATAATTGCAAGCTGTGTGTCAGGTTTCATCAGACCTGTCTTCCACCATCAGACAAAAATAGTCTGATGTCAAATTACCTAACTCTCCAGGTTGCTGGAAATTCCATTTCCCATCTCCAACTATTTTTCTTTACCACAAAATAACAAGCAAGGTCCCATGTGTTAGTATCAGTACTGAAAGTGCTGTCAGTAAAAGTCATGTCATAACCTCAATCAATCACTCAACATTGGCCAACACTTTGGTAGATGATCCAGAAATACTACTTACTGGGATTATACTTCAGGAAATAACATACTGGTAGCTGACAGCAGCAGCAAAATACTTCATGAGGAAGTCAGTTAGCCCAGAGTTACCTAAGTAGTTTCTTTCTGTTGCTTCTAGGGCAGCAACTATTTACACACATCTAAGTGTTTGGAAACTTGGGTGCAGGAGGAACTCCTAGGGCTCCTTAATGGTATAAATATGCACAAACACTGATGGCAACTAGTACTCCTCTTCTTTGGCAAAGGACTGCAATGATTATTAATTATTTTTCTAGAGTTAAATGCCTAGAATGTAATTAAGAGTTTGTTAATTTCTTTCACTTGTGCAGCAAGATACATATTACATTTTCTGGATTTCAACATAGTTCTCATTACTCATTCTTAAGGTTATGGGATAACAAAATGCCACTGACCATTTCAGCCCATAGAGACTGTAGCCTGTAGATTTTTATCCTGTCCTTTCTCAGATTGGATAACTCCAAAATTGATGAATCTGCCAGTCAATATATAATAAAATGCAGAAACATGATTGTAAAAAGAAATGTGATATTTACTGTTCAGCCATGTAATATCTTTTTTTATACATCTCCCTTGAGGATAACTTGATGTCATTGGAAGTACAGTTTTCTTAGATATGCTCCATTTTCCTCCTTTTCTGTTCTTCCTTTTTGTTATTTTCTTTTTTTTTTCTTATTTATTTCTTATTTCCTTTAGAAGTCTCTGAAAAGAGTAGCATCACAGTAACTATTTGAGACATAATAGCAGGTTTATTTTAAATAATTTGAAATACAAAGTTGAAGAGCAGTTTAGAATTAGAATGTTTAAGATCACTGAGGATTTAGACTTTGATTCTTATTTGCACCAGCACAAGTCCGAACACAGACTTTGTAGACTTCCACCACTGCTAAATCATCATAACTAAAATCATGGTGGGGCCTTTCGGTGGAGTAGCACTGCTGATTTCAACCAGTAGCGATCTGACTCTGTGTCTAGCAAGTTTTGGGAACTGCAGTTTTCTCTCTAATAGGTGAGTGGCTTGACCGAGAGGTAAAGGATCTGTATCCAAAACTAGAATGTGTTTCCTATATATAGGAATATAAAATCCTCATAGCCATTCTTTACTAGCACAGGCGGACTACACATATAGGAGTTATGAGGTATCAAGAAATATATCTGTCTGTACACATAAGTACATGTCTCTGAATATTTACCTTGTATTCCAAATACTGGAATGCTGAAAAGATGCCAAGTCAGGTCATAGACGAGGCCAACAGTGTGTATTTTGTGATACTCAGTAAAACTGAGTGTCATTTGACGATGCCTGTTTATGAAAGAATAGAGAATATGCCCTTCTGCGTGCTCTAACTTCAGGTCTCCTTGCTTTTATCGCTTTGCTTGCTTTTATGATGTGTGCAGAGAAAAAATCTCTTGTGAATGAAAATGTAGCTTTCACAGTAAGGGCTGTTAATGAGGAGGAGCTGTGCAGGGCCCTCCTCTGCACATACAAGGTGTCGCATATGTGGCCCGCCAGCTGGGGAGCACCAAGGGGTTGTCTTCTCACCATGAAACCAGTCTCCATAACAACTTATGTAATAGTTTGGGGAAATCTCTGCATGGGCCAAGGAGAAGCTGTGGATCCCCTCTCTCTTGAAGCACCACTGCTCAATGCAGTAAAGGTGGAGGAGATGCGACTTCTCTTCCAGTATCTACAAAGGCCCACACCGTATGCCAGATTTGTTTTGTGAATTTCTCTCTCCTGCGTTTCATTGCCTTAAGCACAATTACAAATACATTATGCAGTGTGATTTTTCACCCCTTTTTAGCATTCAGCGGTGCTGTGAAACAATCCTTTCCCCTCGCTATGCCAGGTTGGAATTAATGCTGTCTCCTTGGGCCCTGCTCTGCACCGTCCCACTGCGCTTCTTACCCAGAGAGAAGATGCTACAACCAAACGCTTCCCCGTTGGGTTTAGTCAGTCACATCCGCGATATCTCCCGACCTCAGCTTTCATGGAGGTCAAGAATCCAAGTGCGCTTGATCCCAGGTCCCTGCACAATGAGCTGCTGCCAGGCGCGGGGTGATAACAAGCTCTTGATTTTCAGCCAGGGGAATAGCATGAAGTACAAAACAAGACCAAGTCAGACCTACTGAGCCATTGGAAGAGGGACATTGCCCATCCTGAAAGGGATTCGACTACTCGTTAGACTGCGTCCTTTTATGTACATATTTGGTAAACAGCATCATGCAACACGCAGTGTCATGCTCCATTTTACTGTGGTGCATCGCATGGCGCGGTGCATCGGCTTCTCCCATGTGAAATGGAATTTGACAGAAATTTTTAAAAAGTTGGCTTGGGATTGAGAGGCAGTGATCAATTCTGACAGCGTCCTGCTCAACTCAATATTATCTCTGAACCGCCTGGAACCAAATGCCAGTGCGCAGTGCATTTCTTCCCAAAGTTCAAGAGGGTAGATGTAAACACAGGCTGTAAAAGACCTGCATGTCTTGAGCTTGTAGGGGTCGTAATTCTTTCCAGCAAAGTTACCTTTCCTGTTTCTATGAATTACTCTTACATTCTTGTAAGAGATACGGTTTGAGGTATTTATGGTGCATTCAATTTTGCTATCATTGATTTACTGGACTAAACCTGCTCCAGGATATGATGTAAAGCCCCTAATTCCAAAAAACTCTTACATCTCAGCGAGAACAGCATTTTCTGCCCTGTTGCCCTCAAGCAGATGACCAGCGGAGATAAACAGAGGGCACTCCACTCTCGGTTGCAATGTGCTTGGTGATGTGAAGGAATCAATCAGACAAAAGCAGATTATTAGAGTGTCTGAGAGAGATCAAACATTGCTGGCATCTTCACCCACACACGGTTGATTTACAGGCAAGCTGATAAAGTGCTGCAGCTCACTGTCAGAAGTACATGACAGCTCCTCTAGCTCTATGGATAAATTATTGCTGAAGCCCATGATAACATTTCTCCACCTAGCAACCAAACATAACAGGATGTGGCTTTTCGTGCTAGGAGCCAGAATGATACAAAGAGAAAACACAGAAACTCTTCAAGCAGTGAGGTAGCACGCTAAGAAGAAAGGCATGAATAGATTTTCACGCAAATGCATACATGCACATTGTGTATATCTATCTGTTCTGGCTGCATAAAGTAGACGTCGTGTTAAAGCTGCGGATTTGAAAACGCACACGCCAATCTGCACGTAATTGGTGCAGGCAGTTACTGCAGTGTGTACGTTTGCATCTGCACCCAGAGCTGTGGGTGCTTGAAGGGCTGTTGGCCATTGTACCCAAGACTGGACTGCACAATGGTGCAGGGGCATTTATAGAAAAGAGTAGATGTTTCCTTTTACCTGGAAAAGTGCCAGTGATAAGAAAGATGTAAATACTCTGGGCTTCAAATAACCTTTCTTGCTTTAAAAAATGTCATAAGGAAGCACAAAGCTATTTGGAATGGTGGTAAAGATATAATTTAGATATTGTCTTTACTTTTACCTAGCTTCTTGTAAACCGATAAGCAATATAATCTGCTAAATATTATGTCATCACTATTTAGATATTGGCATTGCACTCAAAAATTAAGTTGGTTCAATTATAGCGTGTGCTATGTGTCTATAAAGACTTAATCAGGCTTCATCTTGGGACCTGGACGTGAATGTTTTTCAGAACCTGGGAACGTGATTTTGATAGCTCAAAATCCAAAGTACACTGGAAGTACTCACAGGTTAGAGGTTCTCCTGCCTTAGAAGCAACTTTAACAAATTTTGTTACTTTGAACTATGCTTCCTTGTTTAAAAATATTTTTTCTGTTTGTTGCTATATCAGAAATCAACACATAGAAGAGCAAGAAAATGAATATGGAAATAACTGTATGAAAGAAGCAATGAAACCTGTTTATCTGCAGTGTTTTGCTAAATGAACAATTGGGAAAATTATATATAAATATATATATTTTTCCCATGACTTTTCCAGTTACAAGAATGTAGAAGAGGTGAGAGGGAAATGAGAAATTCTGAGATACAATCAATGCATGCTGTTGGTATCCCTTAAATAATTCTTCATATTATTTGTTAGTTTGTCATAGTAAAGACTCCGAACTGTTTATATTAAGAAGTGGGTACTGTTTATCTGCAACCTGCAATCTAAGATCAATTTGCATTTGTATGTTCCAATTGTGTTTCTTTAGTCACTGCTGTGATTGAATGTCTCTCAGCAAGCAAGCTCCCGAGTCAGCATTAATTAACCATTAACCATAGTGCATTAACCAAATGCATTTTTGCATTTGTGCTAATGCACAACTGCATTAGCTGCAAGCGTGCTCAGGGAAGTATGGACCCGTCTAGGGAGTTTTCCTTATAAATAAGCATGTTCCTGACTGGATTGCCTGAAGTACTCTATCCCTTTCTGTCCGCTGGAGGTTAAGTGCAAGGGGAGTAATCTGGGATTGTTCATCGTATTTTAAAATCTCAGTCTAATTTTACCATACCATACACAGATCTACAGATACATTACAGATGGGTTTCTGGTGGACCTCATGGGGAGGATTTAACAGTGCAACTCCTGTAAAAGTCAACAGAAATTGCATGCCTTAATCCTTGCATGCTGCATTGAAAAATTACCCATAAATATTTCACCATTATGTTTTATTATTACAGTCAAATTTGTTTTATGTACTTATTATTTAAGGGATAATAGGGCAGGTGTCCCATTTTATGAGGCAATAATCTGGTTTGCGTTGGCTCCATAGTTTATCCCTACCAGTGAGCTGCATTATCACCAAGGGATATGGGCAGCTTGTCTTATTATAGTAATAATAATAATAAAACCTTATGTTTCTATAGCACCTTATATCTAGAATGATCCTAAAGCGCTTTACAAATCCTATTAGGTCTTTGACAGCTAGGGTCATCTCAAGGATTATCTCAACATGCCATTTCTGGAATCAAGATAGAAGCCAGACTTTAGAGCATCCAGGTTCTCCTGATTCTCTGCAAATATTCCCTGTTTTTTTACATCTCTGTAGATCATCTGGCTTGGTGAACATGTGCAGAGGATGAGGTTCCAAATACTGATGGATGTCCTCAACTGTGGGCCCACAGGTTCACATACTTTGAAATTGGAACACGATGCCCTTCAACTCAGATGTCTTGCAAACATGTCTGTGTAAAACACATCAGAAAGGGCTCTCTGCAGAGAGGTTGTGCAAACTGGGCTGCAGGCATGCAGAAACAGCCCTTACATTTATTGGAAACTGCTTGAAAACAGATCAAAGGGAGTGATTCCACCTCATCTTTAGGTAATGTTCCTATTCCAGATGATTTAGGTTACGTATCCTCCATCTGACCGTGCTGATAGTTCATGTTAGTGCCCTTGAGTGGATGCACGTGCTGCTGACAAAGGAAGTCATTGCACTTCATTCTGTGCAGTTTGATTCTGCACCATTTTGGTGTTGTATTAGCATGAAAGCTACGTTTAAGTTTGTTCTAGGCTGCTGTGATTTCTGATGAATACCAGTGTGGCACCAGGGTGTAAAACTCAAGTTGCCTTATAGCCAGAAGTGTCTATGCCCGTTCCCTGTAGCTATTTTATGAGCCTGTGCCACATGAATTCTTGGTTAGTCTCCAAATAATGTCATGTAACATATATGCCTTGGGTGTCCAGACCTTCGGCTAAGACTTGGGTGCCACTGTGACAAGTGTTGCATTATTCAACATTTCAAGACTCCCAATGACTTCAGAAGTTGTGATTGCAGTATTTCCTCCCAGCTGTAATCTGCCCTACAGAAAAGAGTTGCCAAATTGAGCTTACTCTGGTAGTGTATTTTATCAAAGGGAAAAGGAGGACTTACCTACACATATTGTTTCTTTTGTTTTTGCTGCTACTTCATTCTCTTTCATGTTCTTTCTTTCTTCTGTTCTTTCTCTTTCTTCAGTTGTAAATCCCCAAAGGCCCCCAAAAGTATGTTTTGCTGTAATATGAGAATATGATCAATTCCAATATAAAAGTGATTTATTCGTACCTGAAAGTTGAAGCAAGCTCTGATTAAGTTGTATGTTCTTTGATTAAATAGGATAGATGAGGCAGTGTTTATCCTACATCCTCTGACAGTCCACGGTCTCAAGGGCAGTATCTGCTCAGAGAGTCTGTTACTCATTCTTCCCTTCTCCTAAATTCCAGCCTGACCTACGAAACCTTTTCCCAACTGATGCTTCACTGACACTGCCAGATTTCCACATTAACTTAGAATTTTACGATTTTAATTTTCTCCTTGGGGAAAAAAATGTTTTATCCAGAGTTTTGTTTTCTTGCATCTTACATGATTCAACATACTTGAATGTAAAGAAAAAGATCTGTTTCTGCAGTCTTCAAAGAGTTGACCAGTGATATTTTTAAAATATTAGCGCTTAATTGTGCCAGTAGTTGCTTGAAAGGATTTTCGTTAGCCCCATCTGTTTTTAAATGCCTGAACACCTCCAAACTTTTCCTCATAGCAATTCAGTCAGGATAAAATACTCCAGCATTGTAGCTAAGGCATAATCCTTTTGTTAGATCTATCATCCATTCACAAAATATAGCACTGTACAACATTTACATCAGTAAAACAAATCATACTCTGCCTCAACTTTCCCCCATTAGTAACTGAATGGATGTCTTGCTTCACCCAGGCAACAGGATATGTCAAAAGTTCATTGGATTTACGGACAACAAATCACTAGCTATCTTTCAAGCCTTGTGCAAATTATCAAACATTATTTTATGTCACGGAGTGAGTTGACTAGGCCATGATTCAGGCATGCGCTGAAGCACTTGTTGACTTACACATCTAAATATACACATCTAAATATCTTAGTATTTAGAATAAGAAAGAAAAACTTCTTCCTTGGACTGTTGTGCATTAGTTTAGGTCTTGGTTTGATTCCTCAAAAAGTATCAAACTTTATCCAGGAGTTCAGCCCCCAACAATTTGACTTTGTGACTCTTTTATTATTATTATTATTGTTGTTGTTATTATTATTGAAAAGCTTCATATTTTCATAACTTCAAGAAAGTTGATATTGCAATGAAAATTGTTGTGTATACCCCATTATATTAAAATGTTAACATTTCTAATATTTCCTAATGACACCAGTATAAACTAAACAATGGAATGAAAAGATCTATGATAAAAGTGGAGCCTAGAGACATTTAATGTGAATGCATTTCTGGGGTAGCTTAGGATTTGTTTTGGGAATGTATAGAAAATTATAGAAAATTGGTTCAATTATGCCTTCAATTACAACGTGTGAAGTCATTGTACCCTGCAACTGATGGCAGAATTGGGACCAAGTTGTACATATTAAGAAATATGTTGTAGCTTTTATGATTTCGTATTTTGTGCTCGTGTATTCCATGTTACTGTCTGTTATTTATATGAGGCAGTTGTGATCCTTTGTTATCCAAATGTTCTTTTTTGAAATAATAACCCTGGATAGAGCCTGGAGGGTCTCTCTCATCAACGCCTATGTTACAATGTTTTATTAATTGATAAAGATCTCATTCCTAAAGGGAACAATTGTGTGTTTTTCATGCCACATACAAGTCCATGTGTTCCAACTCTATTGGAAGCACCATTGCAGGCAAGTAGAACTGTTCAAACAAATGAGCCGTCTCTTCCTCTCCAAAGATGGTCACAATGTGATGGGCAAGTCCCTCTTGCACTACTCTGCCCCTAACCTCCTTATCTGCAGTGCTCCCTACTGTGAGAGTCAGTTCTTTTAATCACCAGTAACTGTACGAATCCACCTGCCAGTGCCAGTGAGCACTTTGCTGGTTTGTAGGGTGGTTTCTGCTTCATCAAACCGTTATTAATAGTCTTGAAAATTATGGCTGTGCTAAAAGGCCAAATGTGATTAAGGCTGCTAGGCATAGACAAACATTGCCTTTTTTGTTGCTACTTACATCATGGGGACTCAGAACCCTCCCTGGATTTGGGTTTTCTAACTCAGCGTGTTTGGCCAGAGCCAACTCTGACAAACAAAGCATGCTCAAGCATGTATAAAATATGAAACAAAAAGTGCGGTTCATATTTGCAAAGAACACTGTGAGCATAAATCACGACTTACAAAGCCAAAGGAAGATGTCAGAACGGTTAACAAATGTTGCTTGTCACCTAAATACTATGTTGATTGGCTCTGAGAATACATGGGTCCATGGTTTTCAGTTAGGCTTGCATGATTTAGCCGATCATATTTAACAAAATCTGCCAAGATCTCCTTGTACCCCACAAATGAGCTCCCAAAATGTATAGTATATAATTGCCTCCTGCTTTTCTAAAATGAAAGCCTCTAGCAGCTGGGAGATGCTACAGTTCTCTGAGTATTCAGACAATTGAAATGCAATAAAAAAGAATCCTTTTCTGTGGCATCAGCTTTTTGAGGCTGTGGATATTAGGACTTAGATGTGTGATGCTTGTGTGATCAGCAATACAATTCTATATTCATGAGAAAGTAAAATATGAAGTATAGTGTAAAGTAGCTGTTGCATTTGTGCTTTATATTGAAACAGTAATTGAATAGCTGCTAAGTGCTGAATCCTAGGGGTGAAAAAAAGCTATATGGCTCTTTGGTATTCTTTTATCCAACAAAAGTTCATCCATCCATCCATCCTAATTTATGAAATAGCTTCATATTTTGCTCTCCCAAAATCTGACCAACTATGTTTCAGATACCTCGTCTTCATTATCTTGTATTTTATCAGCGGAGGGGAAGGGGGCACTGAATTTCTGTGAATTTTCAGTGTTGTTTTCTATTTGAAGAGGCAGCCCAGACAAAGATCTCATTGAATGTGAAGTAAGACAAGTGCTGATGCTCAGTTAAAGGTTGATACTAAGCATGAAAATCCTTCTCACATTTCAGTGCATATGACAACTCCTACTGCTGATAGATGACAAAAGAAGGCACAGAGAAGCCCTAGCACCATGGGAAAATTTAGTCTCCCACTGGAGAATCCATCATCAAGTTATTGAGAGCATCTCTGATCCAGCTGATTTCCTCAACTTCCCTTATAGTGAAATGTAAATTCTACATCGGTTCAGTACCATTTTGGTCACTAGGAGTGTGCCAACCTGTCTTGTAAAGGTGTCTGGCCTCCCATGGAGGGACACTGTTTATTTATCAGGCTATTTGGTTCGTGGTACTTGAGCTTTCTTGCCACACTGGACATAGGAAAAGCTAAAACGCGATGTGATCTCTTTCCCAAGACATTTTTGTTGCCTGCAATATTTCAGAGGAAACATAAACAGGCTGCCTCCGCTTGGTGTGCAGCCTTAGCCACATTTCTGGCAAAAAATGTTGACAAAAAACAGAAGCTTAGTGTAGTTACAGAGGGTCTAACACAGCTTAGGTGAGATCTACAGCCTTCCAAACTGCTGAAGGCCGAGAGAATTGTGGAATTTGGCTCAGCGGAATATGCTGGTCTATCTCCTTCCTGAACCAAAATTTCAACACAACTATAAAATGAATTCTTTTTTCTTCAAATATATTTAATTGCTTTCAAGTTTTGGCACTTCTGTTACTATTGGATTTCCAGGGTGTCCCATGGTAATTATTAGATCTAAGCAAACACCTCAAAATGTTTTCCATGAAAACTCCCTTGAATAAAACATTGAATACCCTTCAGCTGTGTTCACACCCCTTTCATATTTGCTTCCTCTTAATATTGCAGTGAGTGATTTATGAGCAGAAATGTTAACTGAAATAGCAATTTTTAGAGGAATGTTACATAACATTTATGGAAAGTAGATTTAAAACTCTTAAATATGGATATAGTTAGCAAATACAGTCTAATTGGAGCAAAAATAATACCATATAGAATATGGTATAAAATAATACTAGTGCACTCAGCATAACTAACTCATCACAGTGTTCAAACTGCCAAAACCACCAACAAGGGAAGTCTCTGTCCACTGTGAAGTCCAAAACTTAGGACGAGATATGGTTTAAAAAATAATTAGTAAGTTTTGAAAAAGCACCTATAGAGTTTGTGTCCAGCATTCTTGACAAAATACCTGATCCTATCTTGGCATAAATGCTGGATATTGAATACATTTTAAAAGTGTAGAAGTATTCAAAGTTAATTGTGAACAGGAAAAGAGATGAACTCATCACCTCAGTTGCTTCCTATAAATTATTTGTTTGGCTTTACTAATGTTACAGGATTCTTGGCTGTTTCTTCAAGACTTCATTGTCAATGAGAAAATATTTGCATATTGCTCTTCATTAATTTTATTTTGGAAGATGAGTCATTAAGATCTACATTTAAAAAATGTATAAACATTGCCTGCCTAATTTGCATCAATGACTTATATATGCGTAAATCAAGTGAGCTTGCATGGAGATGACTGGTCATGGCATCCTTGGGTGTGCAAGAATGCACAGAGACAAGTTAGGATATCGACTGTGTTGAAAAATAACCACACTTCTAAAATATAGTCTTAAAGCTCTTCTGCCGCAAGTTCCAGAGAGAGAGAGAGAGGGAAAGAGACCGCTTTACTGGTACAAAGAACCTTAGAAAGATCTGCGTTATTCCCCTATGAGTGCAAAAATATCTTGATGCAATATCTGAAAAACCTCATTTAAATGCTCTGTGAATACGGCCCTTCCCAAAGGCCAGGATGTATTCATGTATTTTGGATGATCTTCAGCTCAAAAACTGTGTGCCTAATGCACCCATCTTACCACGTAAAAGATTTAGAGAGAGAGAAAGAAAAAAAAAAAGAGAGAAGCTGAAAAAGGCAGCCTGAAGCCTCTAACCTAGATTCATGCTTTTAAATAAATATGGTCTGAGTATGTTCTTATTACCCAATTCCACTAGCAGCAAGGTTCTTCCTCTAAAATTCAGAGCTGGAGTAATTTCTTAGGTCCCCTTGTACTATATTTTGCCTCTTTCACCTTTGTGGTAAAATCTTTTTAAACTATTAGGATCGAACAATTCGGAGGATGCAGAGTGCTTTGCTTGCTTCTGCTAGGAGAACGAAGGGCAGGTTTTCTGAGGATAGAAAGTGTGAGTGGTTATTACTGGTGCTTCACCCAAGAACTGGCAAAGTGCAAACTGAGACTAGATAACTTGTTATTCAAGTTACTTCAAGGCTACCAAATCTTCCTGATTCTTATGAATCACAGTTGGGATGTGTAAGCAATCACACTTTAGTTTCCTCTTTCCTCTCGAAAAAAAAACAATTTTCTTACCCTAGAGCCCTTGCTAGCTAAAAAATCTGATCATTCTTTTATTAATAGGACAGCTATTTTCTGAGCTTCTTAAATTTTTCCAAATTTTCTTCCCACAAAACCTATTCACTTCATTTCTTATCCTCAGACTGATAACAGGGTTTCTATAAAAATGAACATTCATGATCAAAGAGCAGCTTGGTATTATAAACAAATTACAACAACTGGGCATGCTTTGAAATAATTTAACCTAATTAAGCTCAAATGTTTTCAGCAAAAGCTTTTTAAAAATGGGTGTGATTGGAGCTCCTTTCAGGTTCAGCTGACTTCGTATTTTTAGTTTGTTTGATTTTTTTTTTTTTTTTTTTTTTTTTTTTTTTTTTTTTTTATTTTTTTTTTTGCTTTTAGAGTTTTGCATAAACAAACATTTTGACAGTGTTGCCATCTTGGGGAAAAATGGTGGTGCTGAAAATTTGAATTTTCAAATGAAAAGCAATTCTAATTGCTCATTTTTACAGTTCTGGTAATTCGCATAAAATGTGGATGTCCAGAGCAGCTTTGGCTGACTGACATGTGGTTGCTCCATGGCTGTGCGCGTCTTCCCGTTGTGTGTGCCCGCAAGCAAGCGTGCCCGTGGGGTGCTGGGCATGCCAGGCGCTGGGTATGCACCTTGGAAACGCAGCTGCATCTCCCCTACCTCAACCTAAATCACAGGTTTGGTTCCGAGTGGTACCTTGGGAAGTCCCTTGGCACTGCCCAAGGCCGTGGCTTTATTCACGTGACACTCACAGGTGTGATATTGACATTCCAGCTTCAGGACGTCTTCGCTTTTTACTAAATCATTAACTAACTTGAAATTTTCAAATATCCTTCTTTCATAATCTGTATAGGATCCTGTATATCCCTCATTGCCATAAAAACTGAATGTTTTGCCACAGAACTTTGAGCATCATGATTACATTCAGTTATGTGATATTCAGCCTTTCTTTATGCAGCATATAATTTAAAATTTTGATTTATTTTATCGTTTAATTTCATTATAAAATAATTTGCTGTTTGCCTAGTTTAGAGTTTTAATGGGAAAATGGTAATTTTCTGAGTGCATTTTATTTTGTTTGATATCTTCAGCAATACCTTAGACATCAAAATGCAAGCCGTGGGTGGCTCAAGGTCCAGATGAGGAATTCCCAAATGTTTGGTACATACTAGAAACTTTGTGGAAAAAGAAATCAAAATTCATTCTGATCTCCAAGTAGTTCTGCATAGCCATTAACACTAAAGTTCTGTGCACATCCATGCTTATAAAAGTTTATTACAGCAATGACTACTGAGGGTCTTAACTGAAACGAATTTTTATATACATTTCAACAAATATTTGATACTCCACATTTTCCATATTTATTGCTTCTTTTTCATTTCATGAGAAGAAAATCTTCAATAATATTTATTTTAATAATTGGAAGGTATTAGAAGTGCTAAACCAAATTACCTGTAATTATATAACCTTCTGATTCTGACTGTGTTTAACAAATTAAATGTTCTGTCTTTACAACTTTCAAGGTTAAGTGCTCATAATGGGACATGCTGGTGAGTAGGTCACATAATCCTCAGCACAAGGTACTCAGCAAACCAAATGGAAGATAGTTATTAAAATCTATAGCATACAACTCTAATTTCATACTTAAATTATAAGGGAACCACTTGGAAAGAGCTAACAGCTATTTGCAGGTTCTGTGTATTCCCTGTGCTCTCCTTAGTGATCAAAGTTTGGAATTTCATGTCATGGATGGGTGTAGTGGCTAATTTGGAGGATACAAAAGTCAATAGTTAAATCTGCAAGTTACTGTGACTCCATAAGTGCGGGCTTTTACCTGTGACTAAGCAGTTTGCACCGTGGAATTTTCCGTAGGCTTTTCCATAGGCCTACATCATCATGGTAAGGATTAGAAGTCGGTGAAAGTCAACAAATCTGGACAAGATAAATTCTCTCTGTATTTTAACATTAGGTTTTTAACTTAAATAGTTCCTTTTTAATTGGTGAACATAACAGTACACTGAGAAACAAGACTAACTCTTTATTTGCAGGGACTTTTCAGCAGGCAGTCCAGCTAAGCCTCTCAATAAAGTAGCCTGCTTTTGTCATGTGTATTTTTCCTTCTTATTTTTTATCCTGTACCTTCATTTTATTGATATTTCTTTTAGTAATCTATCCTAAAAAAAAAAAAAATACAAAGTATATAAAACTAGGTCCAAAACCTCTTTAGATTTGGGATGACTTATTAAAAAAGGCCAACTTTGCATGTGCAACCGTTACACTGGAACAACCGCAGTGAAAGCCCTCTATCAAAACAACGGCACCACCTTGCATTGGTGTTTTTCCTCTGTCAGTCCTTGAAATGACCTTGGTTTAATTACCTGCATCTCAATGAGTGAATCTACATAGAAAGTGAAGGTTAATTAATGAAGGATCGTTTCTTACTTTAAACCCATCAGGCAGTGGCTGACAAGCAAGTATAGTCCATGCAGTATTATCCTATATCTCATTAGAAATGGTCAGATTGATGCTTTGGTCTAGAAAAAGGAAGAGGACAGTTTCTTAATGAAGAGAAGCGATGGTTCTCTTGCAAAAATTTGAAAGCTGGTATAGGAGCCCATTGTCACAAATGCTGCTAAGCTTCAAATTCTTCCATTACCTTCTTAATTTCAAAAGAGTTTAATTTGCTCTCTTTAAACTTAGCAAAGGATCAAAGTCAGCCTCCAAATTTTTCATCCAAAACTTACTACTTTTTTTAAATGAATGAATTAGTTTTGGCCATAACTGACAAAATAATTAGGTCCTTTCCCAGAGATTAGTGTAGCTGTCACATTACCCAGGCAGGTTGCAGCATTTTACAAGTGGTGGCTACAAGAATGTGTTCTCTTGAGTGGTGCTTCTAGATCTCTGCCTGAATCTTTGCCCCAAGGGGCATAGTTGTGTTTCAGGGCTTGCCGGCCGATCTCTGGGCATTCGCAGGAGTGTCCAGCAAAGCGTTAGAGACCTGGCTCAGCCATGCTTCCCGTCAGGACATGCCTTCTCCAACGTGCAAGAAGCTGTTTTATGGCTCTATAAGGGAGAAAAGTAATGAAGCAGCCTGAGGAGGGTCTTGCTGTCATGCTGTCATCGCTGTAGGTAAATCAGTGATTAAATAATGGTTCCTATGTCAGTTATGGCACATCGAGCAATGGGCCACGATATCAGGTCTCCTAATCCACTATTGCTCTCATGGCTCCCGCAGCCCAACATTACTACTGTGAAAGATTCCGCTTTGGTCATTAAAGCTTTGCTTGCTTGCTTGTTTTTTAAGGCTATTGTGAGATGAGAATGAGGTGAAACCCCAAATCAGGCTCAAACTTGAACATGTCGATCCTGATTGTAGAACAAGCAGTGATGCCGCTGCTGCCAATATCCAAGCTTAAAAACGGGTCTCGACTGCTAGTGTATGTGCCCCTTGCTCACATACTGCAGATATTTGTTCCTAAACTGTGAAATGTTGTCCATGGACACATTCCCGACAGATATTCTGTAATGAATTATAAGTACTGGCAAATATATTGGTTGGATGACTTATTTTTGTATTTTTGAGTCTTCTGTTATTCACCAATTAAATAATCTCTTGGATGACAAGGTACTGTGTGGTGAAAAATACCCGCAAAAACCACCAAGGCCAAAAAAAAAAAATCCAGAAATGAAGGCCTGGAAAAAGACACTTTCTGAAACGAGCAGCTGAAGCCAAAGTTCAGAAGTTTTGCTGCGAGCCCTGAAAGACAGCTGTAGTTCTGATGATAGAGACATGCAAACACAGGCAAAAACATTTATTTCCGATCACTGTACTTGTGTAGTCGGCATAAACCAGCTTGTTGATGACTTCAGAAAGACGCTTGCTCTTTGTTTATTTTGAAGACCACAGAGGAGTAAATATTTTTAAGCCATGTGCGTTACAGCTGGCTATGGACAAGAAGGGGGAATCTGGTCATCTGTCACATAGGACTTTCTAAAACATAAAATGAGACATAGTTTACAGCGAAGCTCCTTTGACAGAGCTTTGAAAGACAGATCGCACCGGGAATGCTTCGTTACACTCTTTGGAGGCTTTGGTTAACCAAAGGAGGTATCAACAGCAGAGGTTTGTTTGCTTTGACTAAATGACTAAATTTTGATTAATTTTGCAAGCAATATGGATTTGAGTTGACAAAGAAACATTGTTTCTTTGGTTTAGATTTTAATATACTCTCCAACACCTTGCAGTTCCTCTAACCATTTATGATTTTCCCTCCTCGGTCTAATAATGGTGTTAACGAAACAAGGCCAAAAATTAAATCATTTTTCATCATCTCCTTTGAGGGTTTATGTAAAAGAAGGTGGGGCTGAGCTGAGAGGTAAAACTTTTCTTACACTGCATAAAGGCAATTTATTTTTTAAGGAATTTTAGTAGTAAATTACTCTGTCCTTATCTTAAGCAGGAAATGTCTTGCTTGGTCATGCTTCAGTCCTATAAAATGTGACTTTTCTATATGCAGAAATATTAGGAATTGTTTCTGTTTTGGTCATGTGCCAGAATTTAACTCATCACACTTTTATGTCTTCAAGTACTGAAAGAAAAATGATATAAAAAGTTTTCTGTAACTGTGAAACAGAGCTCATTTACCTTTGTAATTTTCTGTTAATTTACTGCTAGGATTCATTTTGCATTTAATTCAGTCCTCTAATGGCTTAAAACTGTGTCTTTGGTCTTTACACATTTGTGGTCTCAGTCGTGTCAAGTTTTTTCATCTACTTTATGTTCATTTATTTTAACTTTTAGTGGTCTTCCAGCCAATTCTTTATCCTTTTTATTACAAGAGCATGAAATTTTATAATGCCCTAGAGCTTTGTTAGTCAGCTGCTACAAGGTTCTTAACCTTAGTTAATTTATTCTTTCACTTTTGACTTTCAGATATGGAGTATGCTTTAATATTTTGATTTTGAATATGAAAGCAACTTTTATTAAGTAGGTTTATTATAATAAAAGGTCTTTATTTCACTTCACAGTAGTGTTTGGGTATCCTGCTAGTCATACTATGTATCTTTTTGTATGATGATTTATAATTTAAACTTTATTATATGAATATATTGCTAGTATACAATTATAAGTTTTTTACTAAAGAGTAAAAAAAAGAGTTTCCACTGAACAGTTTTTACTGTAACAATTCTTTAACAAAGAATCTTTGTAAACAACCTAAAGTATGTTTTTTACATTTTACACGAATATGTTTTGTTGTTTAGTAGCAAGTCCTGAGCAATGGCAGTTTGCTCATGTGCAGAAAAAAATAAGAGGGGAAACCACTAAAATTATCATCTGCCTTAATTTTAGATGATTATTCGGAACACATCTTGTATCCTCATCATGTGACGTAATGCTGCCTGTTCTAGCAATTCAGGAAGTCCCATGGGGATTCATTAAATCCCTACAGCCATGTTGTTATCCAGGAGTTTCATATTTTTATCTTTCAAAAGTAATTATTAGCATTCCCAGCCAGAGAGCAAAGCTTGGAAATATAAATGCTAGACTGCAGCTTGAAAGGACTAATGAAAAACAGAACAATACAAGGAGAAAAAGAAAAGCGTTATTACTATTTTAAATTCCCCTTATTTTAAGGACGATTTTCTAATTCTGAGGGTCTGACTGGCATTTTACTTGGATTGGAACCATTACGTAAATGAAAGATGCATCAAACTCTAGAAAAGTCCTTCTGAGCTTCTTTGGGACCTGCATTTGAGACCTGAGGTTTGCCTGAGCCCTGAGCGCCACTTTTATCCCTTATTGGTCTTTTCATCTGCACCAGACGGGACTGCTACCAGGAGCTGGAGATCTGGGGAGGGAAAAGGGAAAACAGAGCAGCAGAGCATGAAATAGTAATGAAAGATCAGATATTAGCTTAACAGAGCTACCCAAGATTGAACATTATCAAGTTCTTCAGTCTCACCAAAGAAGTGTATTTTGAAGAGAGAGGCTCAAAGGAGAAAAGAGTGGAAGTGGATGGGAACTGGAGTTGTACTGGAGCTTTAATATTTCCAGCTCCAAATGTCATGGCTCAGCCCCAAACATTACTGTTAACAGGATCCAGACTGACTGCTTTTATTCACTTTTTGAGTCTTTCCAGTATGCAGAGTTCAAATTGTCAAAGTTCTTCCTTTATGGAGAGCTACAAAGTAATATTTTACTTTTGTTCTTCAATGAAATGTTTTCTGAGAATACCGAGAATACTTGGTTAGGGCAATGCTGGCTCCAAAAAGTCTCCTGATAACCCCATGGTAGGCAGCAAGAGTGGGTGACATCCAGGAAGGGGATGGAGAGGTTCTAAACAGGGGGAATGAAGAAGACTTTGAAGGAGGAGAAGTTCTGTGTTTGGCCTTAGGAGTTTGCTTATGGGGTAGAATATAGAGAAAAGATAAAATATCCATTTTACATTTAAGCACCACTCTCTGAGCACGAGTACACAAACCCCTCACCAAATGATTTACACAGGACAGGGTATTCATGCTGCAGAGGATATCACTGTCACTCTGCTTCTTTTCCACTTTCTGAGATGGTTAAATTAAAAGTTTAAAAATATAAAAATAAAATCTACTGAAAAAGGTATTCTAATGAAATGCACTGATGGGTTTGGCTAGATGTACAATTGCCACAGTTTACTGTAGTATTATGTTATTAAATTCTCTGGCTTATATGCACTTCCATTAATCTGTAATCTTAATAAAAATGGATTTTCATTTCAGAACAGGTAAGTGCACTTGTTATAATTCTCATTCTCTCATACAGTTGTTATTCCACCTATATTATTTACTTGTGTATAAGTATCAAACTGACTCCAATACCTTGGAGTTTCATTTCTGTTCTACAGGGAGCTAACAATTTATATATATATATATATATATTATATATGTATATATATATATGAACACTTCTTTGTCAAGTAGAAGCTTTTAGTCATCCTGACATGAGGCTTTCATACTGCAAAAATATTACTAATAGTATTTTGCCTCTAAAGTGCATTTGTTATCAATATGCACTTAAACTAGTGATCAAGAGTTGGTGGGAGAGACACCTGCTCTGCATTTCTTATCTGTTTAATACCTTAGGGATACATCACTTAATAATTTAGTGCTAAACCATTTAGCATTTTAGCCCATCATCTCTTATATTACACATAGGATTTCAGTAATGTCTGATAAAATTATGTGTTAGCTGCCTTATGTGTGTGTAAAACTTAATAAGTCTTCTCCCCCCCCCAAGTTTAATAACTGATTTCTTACATTTATGGATGTGAAATTTTATTGCTCATGGATATAGTTTGAACCTAAATCTTCATATCTTATAAATTGATTTTTAGTTTCCTTTTTGACCTTATGAATTTCAATCAGACATTGACCTCTTGTTGCTCATGAATCTGACTGATTTAATGCCATATAACAATAATACTGTAGAAAAGCATTATCATAAGAGCCCACAGGGTTTGCTGAAACCCATAACTGGATTTTGGAGGCCTCTAGTAATAATAACTCTTGACCCAAGACTATTCTTTAATGCCTTCATTCTTTACTCTTCTGGACTGACCAATCCTTGTTCTTAGTACATTCAAGGAAAGTGGTAGAGACTCGCAGGAGGATACGAGTTAAAACTGTGTATAAAAGATAATGCTAAATATACTCGAGTAACATGACACTTATAAAAGGCCAGTTCTGCTTGGGACTTGTCAAATTTTGAAGTGAGTGGAAAAGATTCTTTAAAAGGAGACTTCTGTGATAATAAAAAAAAAAACAGTATTTTCTTAGCATTTAAGATTTTCAAAAATAAATTAAAAAAATAATACTAATTGTCTTTGCTGGAATGTATTGTTATTCGTTATTCTTCAGTCTATGGTTATGGCACCAGCCTGAATAGAGGACTTGAACGATTACTGCTTTGTTTGCTTGGCTGTACTAATTTAATTTAATTTGATTGCTTATAAGCTTTGGTTTACTGAATAACTGGGTGTTGATGTTCATTATTTCTTTTTAAGAAAGAATCTTAAAGTGAAAACAAAAGAGTGAAGGACATGAGACTGTGGCATTAATTTATGAATGCTGCAGCATGTGACTGACTTTGGGCATGAATGTTTACTGTATGAATATATTTACTATATATAGATATATATGTATGTAGGACTTTCATATATTAAGTGGTTGTTAGGATATAAGCAGGGAGCACCAAAAATCCAGATAAAACCACTTCTGGTAAACAGGGCATGGGGTTAAGAAACAACACATGAGCTATGAGCTGTGAAATACTCCTTCCAGACTGGCCAAAATTATACAGGTGTTTCAGTGTGACAGGGGGCAAACAGATCAAAAGGGCTGTAATCAGTTAAAAACTCCTTGTGTTCTGAGGTGATGGCCAGTTTACTAGGGATTTATTTATGAGGAGCTAATTGACACAGACACTCTCTTGGAGGGCTAAAGGATAATAGGTCTCAAGCATCCAGAACTTTGTAAAACTTAGGAAAGAAAGAGCACTTAAATATTAAGTCTTTTCGCTTATGCTTTGTTATATACTTATTTTTAATAGTAAATTCTACCACTCTATGAAACTGTCCAGTTTCCACAAGTTTCCAGGGTCCCAATTTCCACAACAAAACCTTAGGAGATCAGAAAACCGGGCTGGCTGCACAGCCACAACCTAGTCCTGGGAAAGTCTTTAGAAGTTATTGTAGAGAAGTCAGGACTTGCTGTATATGGCAAATCTCTAACCATCCTGGCTCATGCAGCATACGCACAGATCTGGTCAGATCTATGTCGCCTTATGCTTTGCTGTTCATACACAAATGTCAAGGAAAAGAAGGTGATCGGGAGTAGTCAGCATGGATTCACCAAGGGAAAGTCATGTTTAACCAACCTGATACCCTTCTACGATGGGATGACTGGCTGGATGGATGATGGGCGAGCCATGGATGTTGTCTACCTTGACTTCAGCAAGGCTTTTGACACAGTCTCCCATAACATCCTCATGCAGAAGCTCAGGAAATGTGGCTTAGATGAGTGAACAGTGAGGTGGACTGAGAACTGGCTGGATGGCAGAGCCCAGAGGGTTCTGATAAATGGGATTGAATGCAGTTGGAGGCCTGTGGCCAGTGGTTCTCCCAGGGATCAGTACTAGGCCCAGTGCTGTTCAACTTGTTCATCAGTGACTTGGACAAGGGGACAGGATGCACCCTAAGCAAATTTGCAGATGACACCAAACTGAGTGGAGTGGCCAACACTCCCGAGGGCTGTGGTGCCATTCAGATGGACCTAAACAGGTTGAAGAGTTGGGCAGAGAGGAACTTTATGAGGTTCAACAAGGACAAATGCAGGGTCCTGCACCTGGGGAGGAATAACTCCAGACACTAGTACAGATTAGGGTTTGATCTTCTTCTAAGAACCCTTGTCATTTTGAATTACATACATTGCACAGTTATTGTTGCAATTAGCTATTACAAAATATCATGAGAGAAGTGTACAAAGGTCTGGAATCCAAAATTGTAACTGTATGTAATCATGTCCTAATTTCCTTAAGCACATACCAATGAGTTCTGTTTATCTGAGCATGCTGCTTATTGATCTGTGTGTGCAGATGCAGTAATTGCACATGTAAATTTGGAGCAATATGATGTGAGCACATAATCTAAATTCTATATCCCTGTGCCCAGCATTTCCAATTGATTTGTTAATTGCCGTCCAGCCAGTCAGAAACACTAGGTCCATAGACTCAGATTGAGTTAAAACCATTTGAATTCAGGGCGTACCTTTTCATTTAGAAAAAAATATTACTGAAGTTACTTTTTGAAAGATGTTCTGTTTATAGATTATTTCCCTTCCACAGTCACCTCTCTCCAAGGTAAGATTCAACTGGAAATGAAAGATCTTTCTCCTGGTATGCTGATCACCTCTTTTTAAAAACAGGAGTTGAAAATGTACATGATTAAAATTGTTGAAATGTATTGAGCTTAAGTTGGACACGCTTTGAGTTATTGTAATGACCAGTTCCCACAGCAGTTCACCCATCTAGAGCAACTTTCTAGAACTTCTGCAGTTCTGCTTACTACTTGGACCATCTGAAATGATCAGCCTTTTGGATCTAATATCAATATCGTGGAGTCTCCTTCTCTGGAGATCTTCAAGACCCGCTTGGATGCAGCCCTGTGCCACGTGCTCTAGGTGGCCCTGCG
>JAWLRI010000180.1:1864951-1906034 GCA_034781795.1 Crypturellus tataupa | reverse complement strand
CTGCGTGTGCAGGGGGGTTGGACTAGATGACCTCTAGAGGTCCCTTCCAACCTTAGGCATTCTGTGATTCTATGATCAATAGTGTTCTGTGCGACTGTGTCTTCTAAGTGAGCAGAGACATGAAAACAACAACTTCTGCATGTTTGGGTATACAATGACATATTATTTTCACTTATTTTTACCCCTCTGGTAGGTCTTTGAGGCATGACAGATGTCCCCTACCATGCCTGCCCTCAGGATGTAGCCATTACAACCCAAACTTGAGCGTACACCCGTGCAGATATGGGCCTGTTTCCAGGTAGGTCTTGTGGGACGGAGTTCCCCCGCTGCAGAGGTCTATCTGCTTAGCAGTGGGTCACACCGCGCCCAAGAATTCCACCTCCATGGTGGGAATGTGGAGTTGTGAACACAGGAGCCTGCGTGGGAAGCACTGGCCTGAGTGAGTCAGGGCGTGGGCTCGAGGAAGTCTGCATGTTCCAATGCTGGTCCAAACTGTAAGGATCATTTTTTCCCTAATTTAGCATATAAAAACTATATCCAAATAGAGTGGCATAATTTAAATAAGCCTAGGAAAATAATCATTAAAATGAATGAAAAGGATTTATAGATGGGGGAGAAAGAAAGGAAATGTCTTGTTTTGTTTCCAGCCGCTGTCTTGACACAGTACCAAACAGAGTTACTTGGGATCATCAGATATTTCTTCATTTTTGGTTCTCCAGCAACTAGAATCTATTTTGATTTCTTGGTGTCCTTTCTACTTATGCTGTATTACTCATAACTGCAGCGCAGTGGTAGCTGCCAATACAAATTTAGTCTTTTCTGTTTATTCTGTGCTGTCCTGTCAAAGCAGATAAGTCTGCTTTGCATTAGAGCTCAAAAATTTAATTGTGGGAAAATGATGAGTCACTCCAGCTAAGGTAAACCAATGTCTGTGTCAGAGGACTTTCTTTTGATGTACAAAGCAATGAAATGACATTAGGGCCATGAGCCAAAATCACTAACTCTCACACAGAGGTGTCATTTACACTTCTTTGAGACAACAGGGCTTTTTAACCTAGAGGTAAGATTGATTTGGGGTCAAGCTGGAAAGAGGAGAACAAAACAAGCAAGGGGGATCTTGCAAATTTTGTGAGCTCTCAGGAGCAATTCAAGCCATCTCCTTGGGAACAGCTGATGAAATTTACTCAAGAGACTGCTCAGGATACATTTTTCTTCTGAGGAAGGGAGGTTGTCAAAGAAATGGGACAACTGATCTTCTCTAGTCACAGGAATGTGACCAAGTCTAGAGGAGGGGACCACAATTGTGAGAAGGGTTGTGGGAATTGCATGGGAACCATCTTGAAAGGTTTTTTATCCCTGTCTTGCCCTTTCCCTGTCTTGCCCTTCAGATGGAAGGGCATCTCCAGGGATGCCCTGGAGCTCCTGCATGGCAGAGCTGCCTGAGTGAAGGTGACACCACTGGGGCAAAGCCTGTGCACTGGCCTCCTCTTCTGCACTGTCATATTTGGGTATTTTGACCATATATGGCAAAATATAAGCATAGGGTAAAAATGTCCATATTTAGGTATCCAATGCCACTGCTATATTTGGACATTTTGAACATATATGGGCATTTTAAAAAAACACATGGTTAAAAATCACCAAATTTGGCAATTGGGCTGGAGATGCAGAAATAGACATTTTCCCTGTATGGTCATTTTACCATATATGGTCAAAATACCCAAATATGACAATAGGGGGGCTGGAGGTATCCAAATGTGGGCATTTTGACCATATATGTGCATTTTTGCCATATAAGTCATTTCAGCTGTTTTGCTTAACGTTTGGTGTGTTTTAATTTTACCCTGCTGTGACTCGCACTGAAGAAATGTGCTGAAGTAACGTGTCCTTTATGTCTCCGTAGCCAAGCTCCAGTGCGAGCACGAACCTGGTCTCTGGGAAATTCAAGGCAGCAGTTCCTGTGCGGAGCTTGTGTACCAGATACTTCTCCCTGCTAGTTTTAACTGCATACAAAATTGAATGAAAGAATTGGCCCGCAAAACAACAGGCACCCTAATGAGATATTTGAAATCTTGAAAATGTGAATCTGAGCTGACCTACTCCATGTTAGTACTGGAGTAATGCCTCTGACTTTGATGGAGTCGTTCGTAATTTACAGCTATGTAAGATCAAATATATAGCCCAGAGTACAGAAATGTTAACACGGATAGTCTCTGTCAAAGGAGGATGCTTATTCTAATGGTACCTCCTGTCAGTCAAGTCATAGACTAGATGTCACTTATGAGGACAACGGGTCACCCTTGTTCTTCTCTTCTGAATATGATTAAAAATATAAAAATGAGAGTTAGAATGGAAAAATGAACTATTAGGAAAATAAATAAGGGAATAGAAAAAAAGAAATTCGGAAGGAGAATGAAAGACAAGTGCTGTAAACAGCCCTGAACCAATTACCTCCAGCTTTGCAGAGGGTCAGCTGGTTGTCTCTGCAGCCTGAAATGAACCACATTAGTCAGCCTCGTTACAGTCGTCATTCCCTGTATCAGTCTCCCAAGGCTTAGGCAAGACTTCTTCAGCACGTGCCAAGCTGCTGCCAACCTGAAGGAAGGAGAGATCCAGGATCCCTCAGCAAGCCAAAGCCAACGTGCTATAAGGGCAGTTTCCCTCCAAGAGTCACATACGGCTAAATTGGACTGAGCAAGGAAGAAGAGAATAATCATCCGATAAAGTGATATCAGACATGACTAAATAAACGGAGAGTTCAGCCCACCTCATTCAATGACCAAACTGAAAAAAAGGAATAAAAGAAGTGAAGTGCTGGATGGATTATTTCCCTCTGTGATGGTCTTGTGATGTGACTGACCTTTTACATTTCTTAAAGCAGAGGTTCAAATCAAGGCTAATATACTTTCTGTGCTAGTTCTTGCATAAAAACAAAAGATAGTATTTTTTTGACAGAAAAGAGGACTCAAGTGTAGAGCTCATAAGGCACAGGGCTTTTTGGTAGCTAAATGCAGGCTGAGTATGGGCCATGCTGGAGCCTCCAGCCACATCGGCTTCAAGATATCCGAATTCTCTTCTTTGAGCTGGACTTCTATGGCAAAAAGACCCGACACCTTCAAGTACCTGCTAATATGTCAGGTTCCAGGTTTCCCAAAGGAGATGCCCCTGTGTAAGGACTGGTTCTGCAGAGATGCGCCAACACTCCTGCGTTCGCTGCTGCCACTGGTGAGCGACGATGTTATCAAGCACCACCAAAACACAGTCCTGGGTGTCTCACGCTGGATTTTTTCTCTTATTGAAGGTATTTGTAAATTATAGGACACTTTGGGAAAGGTAAACTGGAATTGACAGCCCTGTTTAAAGCCCAGTGAAACCTAAGTATGACAAATACTATAGAAGTGCTAATGCTGTTTGGCAATTTCCTGGAAGGTCTGTGGAGTGGAAATTCAGTTCATTAACTGATGCTGATACCTCCAGAAGTCATTTCAAATTGTTTTCTGAAATAAGACTTGAACCGAGATGGCAGAGGTGAACCCACTTCGCTAGCCTCCAACAAGAGATGTTATAGGTTCAGAAACAATATTTATATTCCCAAATCTCTCCCTCTCTTTCTCTCTCTCTTTTAAGCTTATTAAAATTAAAAGCATGACCTGCCACATCACATTACATCAAAACATGATGTAACTTCTTAATTTAAAAAAAAAAAGTTTTAATTTATGATGTTGCATTATGCCACAAAAAGCTTTTGTTTTCCCCAGAGTAACTATAAATTTTTTACAGCGACTGTTTATCCAGTATCTTTGGCAGACTGAAACAGTGAGCGTTGGCAAAAAGCAGATATTTAACAGCTACTGATGAACAGCTTATGAATCACCAGGCTTGAATCCTGGCACACATCTCCCTGTAGGTACCTTACTGAAATCACCCATCTTCCCCTCACCTCCTTCTAACTGCAGTAACGTTGAGTAACTGACTGATTCTGAACCACTAAACTTGATCTACTTTATCCTTTCAAACCCTTATATTTTTGGAGGAAAGCACTCTTGCTATAAAAATGCCACTGAAATAACATTACAGGAGCACAGTATCCAGTATGGATTTCCCATTGATTCTGAATAACCCAGGAAAATGCTTTTCATTATAACAACACTTGGCATTTATGTTTTTTTATTTCATGTTTAAATATAAAATGGCTTTGCAAAGTAACTTTACCTGTGCTGCTCTACAGATGGGGAAACTGAGACCTGAGCTGTAGGAGATGTCATCTGTAGAGCCACAGGCTGGTGCAGGCCTGCTCTGCTGGTTCCTGTGTGTTCTGGAGGATGAATTCATAAAGTTTGGCTTGTTGTTCTACATGTTCTTGCCAGGCAAGCTGGACTATCATGGGACGTGAAAGGCTGTATGCTCAATGACCTGGATCTCTTATCGTCTGCTTACTTGTGTCGTGCTTTCTTTCGGGCCTGGTCTGGTGGAAGCAGAGGAAGCTCAGGGAAACTTGAGAACAAGGACTAGTTGTCCGAACACGGGTTTTCAAGCCCTTGGATTCTAAAACACGTGCTTTATAGGGGGGACTGTGTATCATAAATCTATAGCACAGGAGTATGGTCATATTGGCTTAACTGTCTTACTAAGACTGGACTTATTTCTCACACAACTGATAAAAGTCATAACGCTGTCAGTCGCTGGTATACTAGCAGTACTCAACTTTTACTGCTTCCTAGTTCCATGATCCACAGTGCACATATGGAGTATAAAGCCTTCTTAAAATCATAGCCCCTTAACTAAAAGCTTTTTCTGAGAGACAGTGTGGTTTGAATTATACTGAGGACCACAAATAGCAATTGCTCTTGGGCCACTGCCTTTGAAATAGATCTATTTTAGGTGGATATTCCTCTTTGAAGGGGTACTTCCACCCCTATTTATGAGCTGCACTGCTTGTACCAAATAACCTAGCAGGGGAGAGAAAACTCCATGACTACTTACAATGTAAATCCCATGCAATGATTTTTATTACGTGTAATGTGTTGGGTGTAAGGGGGACAGTTCTTTTTGCTCTTACACAGTTGGCATTTTGAGTGCCCTAGTGAAAGCCAAACCACAAGGCTGTGACCCTGTTCTTTCATGAAAATCCTGCATCTATTTTATTTCAAGGTTGAGTGAAGGAAAGTTCTAATTTTTAAAAATATTAATGGATCAGGAAATCCTTACATAATTTCTGGTAACAAGCACTTCTTACCTTAATGCCATTTCTCCAAGTGACAGATTGATAACGATAACCTGGATTGTTTCTGAGATCAGATCTTCAGTTTGGGTCAGTATGGAGCTGTGCAAACGACTGCACCTGCAAAACTGTCAGAGCGGAGTCTGAACTGAGCTGTGGGCTGTGTAAAACCTGGTTGTCAAACTACACCTCGAACTTGGTTACCAAACTGCAGCCCGAGAGAGGACGCCTGACCAGGAGGAGCGTGAGAGAGGAGAGAGAAGTCTCAGGTGAAAATGCTGGATGAGGCTGACTAGGAACTCCAGGCTGTCTTGCAAATGTGGAAGGAATTATCTTGAAGGAGTCTCCTGTTGATTTGACATAGGAGGTTTCAAGTTTTATGGCATCTTACATTATTGTTTAAATTCATTTCAGGCAAGAAACATACTTTTTAAGGTCAGGAATACAGATTTGTTAGATGCCAAGACACCTGAAAAGCAAGAATACAGATTGTAGAATGAATATTTTACAGAGTAATTATTTAAATATATTCAAGTATGAACATCTTTAGATCCTAAATTTAGTATTCCTTAAAAATATAATCTTACAATAAAATCTATCCCACTCATATACAGTTTATACCATTCCAATTTTCTGTTTGAACTAGAGTTTTTTAAAGTTGTGTCTTGGTTGTTTATTTAAAGAGCCCCACTGATATTTTTGCCCCAGACTTTAATTTCTGGCATAACACTTTGCCCCAGACTTTAATTTCTGGCATAGCACTTGCACATATGTTGATGATGACACACGTCGGAAGTTCTCCAAACACGACAGCGTCCCGCTGCTGCTGTGCGAACCGCTCCGATGTGACGTGCCGGGCAGCTCCGTGTTCTCCGTGCAGGTCTATTGCCGAAGCCGTGGGTTAGGGGCCGGCACGCAGCTCGTGGTGACACTTGTGGCACTGCAAGGTCCCTGTCAGCACTGCTCAGCTCCAGAGCAACCCCTGCGTTGTGTGTTCCTGTGCTCAGGGACACTGAAATGAGGTGTCGGGAGGGCTCTGGCTTGAAAGAGAGGACAGTGATAGGGGGAGTATTCGGGTAGGTTAATGAGAGGCCTGGAGGTGCAAGGAGGAAGTTTGTCTTAATGTGCAGTAAATGTGGGGAAAGACAGCATGGATCCCTGCCTTCATCTCTACAAGTCAGTAAAGAATCAGGAAGGTGCAGCAGCTCTTAGTGCTAACTCCTTAGCAAACTAAATTTGGGTTTGCTATGACAGATAAGAGGTCCACTGACTCCAAAGATTTACTGGATTATAAATCAGATCTTCAGCTAGGTTCTCCAAATGTGCACACCATGTTGAACTCAAAATTTAAGTTCAGCTATTTTGTCTATACACTGTAAATCACTGTAGCTCAGAGTTCTATGTCTGATTATACCCCTTCTGAGCTTTGCATCTGTTTGTACCAAGATAGCTTTTTCCTTACTCTATTTTCTGTTCTACTATCCCGGTAGAATTAAGTGTAACAAAGACAAGAACCAGATTTCTTCTATATGCATCATACACACATCTTTTTAGTGTGGTCGTTTAGATATAAGAGTAGGTGCAGTAGAAACCTTTAGCCTGTCACATGACTGTTTTCTTGGCAAAGATTTATACAGTGCTTTGCAGACCTT
Organism: Crypturellus tataupa; assembly: GCA_034781795.1. Classification (NCBI taxonomy): domain Eukaryota; kingdom Metazoa; phylum Chordata; class Aves; order Tinamiformes; family Tinamidae; genus Crypturellus; species Crypturellus tataupa. The sequence continues at coordinate 1,899,161 of JAWLRI010000180.1, read as the reverse complement.
CCCATGTTTAAAATACAACACCATGAAATCCTGGGAACAGAGAGAGTGAAGAATGGGAGAACATGGGGAATAGGGAACATGGCTGCAGAAATTCCTGTCTTTAATCCACCCAGGGGAGCTTTGGTCCAGGAGCTTGAGGTGCCTCAGGATAGCGCTACGCACGCAAATGATCATATGTGCAGCTAGGACTGATTCGCATATATTGACATTGAGCTACTACTGTATTAACACCATCAAAGGACTGAAAATATTCTACTCTGTTCTACCCTACTTTAACCCTTACCCTTCTGGATGAGGGTGTTTGCACTGGGAGATTAGGGAATTTGCTCCTCATTGAGAGTAAAGCCAGGAGAACCTGGCCCACAAAATTTACTGTATCCTGCTTTCCCTCTGGAGCCTCCAAAACCAAATCTGTGGGCAAGGCAAAGAGGAAAGCACTATGAACTCACAGCAACAGCCGTTTTGTAGAACTCATTAGACATTGTTTTCCTAAGTAATATATTAGATTCATAAAAGGGTGTTAACGGGAATTTATCCCATTTTCCCATTTTGCACCCACAAATTTTGAGATTCAATCAACTGCCTGTTGTGAGGGTGCAGGCAAAAAGCTAATTCCGGCAATTTGTGCTCACAAAATTAAAGGCTGTTAAAAAAGAGAGAGAGAGAGTAAAGCGCATCCCTTAAAGTTTTCTTCAGCTTAGTTTGTCAGGGATTTGTCTGAAGCAGAGGATGGTCTTGATACACAAGCCTCTTAATAAAACCGCAAGCTGTTACCCGGCTCCAGATGCCCACCTGTGTCTTTAATAAGAGCAGATAAAACAAGAATTTTTCACTCGCCCAGTCGAAAAGTACAGCCAGAGCTGGGTCTGCACTGAACCAAGGTCACAGAGATGATGAGCGTGATGCAAGGGGAGCACCAAAGCCTTCATGCCCCTCGGAGCTGCCTCATGTCTTTCTCACCAGTAAACCTAATTTGTGAGGAAAAAAACAGGCCCCACAGCAAGCATTAGGCTTGTAATCTTATATTTTCCATTGTTAAATGTAATGCTATAGCCACAAAATGATCACATCTGCTATATTTGGACCTCAGTCTAGTTTCTGTATCACCAGCCCTCTGGAAGCAGTGGAGAGAGAAAAAAATCTCCTTCCATCCCTCCCGGCTTTTAATCAAAGTTTCTCATTTGGGCCCTTGTCCTATTTTCTCATCTGTTCCTTTGCACTGTGCATTCAGTCTCCTCCACTAACACCAACAATCTTCAGCAACAAGAAAGATCCTTTCTCATTGCTTTCTCCAAGCATGCTGCTAGCCACATGCTATCTGTACCTCTACATCAAGATTAAAAGCAAACTAAGTAATTTAGAATACAAATGTGCAATGAAATATCAGCCTGGGTGATGCTATGAGAAGCAAGAGTGTACCGTGTGCTTTATGTGCTTTTAGCTGTTCTACCCTACATTGCAACATGTGCACCCACTCTTGTAACCTTTACTGCTGTGCAAAGATGATCTGTCATTTCTAAAAAAAAAAAATATTTATATTGAGGCAGCTTTGAATTCTTACTGCCCTCTAGAGATATTCTACTAGAAATGCTCAAATTGACAGAGTCAGCAAAAAATAATTGTAATCCTAATCTTAATTCCACCAGCTGTGAATAGTGTCAGTGAGAAGATATGTGGAAACAGAAATGCACTTAAAAGAACCTTTCTCTTGAGCCTCTCAAATCATCTAGATTTGTGGTCAGACTAATGCACACTTATCCCATTTGCTGTACTGGACAGTTTAACATAAAATAAGTTTCTGTTATGCAAGGATTTAGGCAAAAAAGAAACTGAAGCATTTTTTTGTATCACCATTAAAAGTGCAAAAGATGCCAGCATGAAAATGCTTAAATGATTTAAGTTATATGTGTAACTGTATGATATTACTCTGTTGTTCTCATGCTTCTATTTCATATTAAACACGCAGGTGAGATGGTGCTGGATGGAGCTACCTGTGACTGAGCACATGAGGCTTGAACTTGCGGCGAGGCTGCACGGACCTTGGGCTCGTCCCCTCCAAAAGGCTGAATTTCACATGTCACATTGGTAAAAATCCACTTTTAGCAATATAACTGACTGGCTGATAACTGAAAGATTGCATTTATATTTTGACTGGCGGCATTTATAATTACTGCAATTCCAGCAGTATTGTTTCAAAGCTGTACTCGTGCAGTTCGGTAAAATCAAAGCCTTTGAAGATATGGCAAAGGAGATGTATTTTATGAAGTCATAGGGGTATTATTTCATGTGGTTGGGCCAACACCAACAAAACAGCAATGCTAGTAGTGAACCAGAGCACAGCTAAGGATATATTCAGCAAACTGAGATCCTGTTTTTACACTGACAAAAAAAAAGGGAGAAAAACCATAAAGTATGTGTCTGCATGTTGTATTTTTTTTCCAAAGGATCTGAATCCCCCTATCCTGCAGAACCGTATCCATTTAACAGGCTGTCAGCGCACGTTGCCGTACGTAGCTCTGCCTCTTCATGCCTAATGGGGTTTGCCCTGTACCAGACAAAGCCTATTAACCATGGCATGGAGGCAGGTGACAGCGCAGGACGGTGGCAGCGGCGGTGACTGCCCTCCAGCGGCGCGCGGGCCGGGCGCGCGGGGCACGGAGCTCCGCCGGATGGGGCCGTAGCGGGACATGAGTTCGTGTCCAGACAAAAAGTGCAAGTCTCACACTATCTGCTTAGTTTTCCAGAGCGGGATGACAGGAGAGAGGTGGCAAATGCGATCTGAAAGTAGCACCGCTGTGGGACGAAGACGTGGGGGTGATGAAGCCACCAAACTGGAGGACTTGGGAGCAAAAACGCGCTCAGCGTGTGAGTACCAAGCGCTGTGCCGAAGCTGTCAACAGAAAGCTGTAAATAGTGAATCGTATCGGTGTCTCTCTCACTTCCACGGGGGAAATTCAAGTGGTTTATAGCTTCCGACAGGGTTAAAACTCAAAACTCTGCTTGTTGAGTCAGAATTTTATAACTGTTTATGTATCTGATTTGTGTGTGTGCAAATATCATAACACATAGGTATATGATGAGTTATGCATTTAATTTGCAAGTCTATTGAATAATTGCAAAAGCAACTGTATATACAGAAGAAAATCAACCCCCTAAGCGTGCGAGCGCAATCCAAGTTAAAATCGTCAAAGGCACACAAAAAATAGTAATTATCATTATTGTTGTTTTGTTAGAATAGCACTAAAGGATTCAGCATGCCTCTCTGCAGTCAGACTCTCTTATAGTCTAAATAAATAAGGGTAGAAAAGGAAATTAAGGTTTCAGTTGTGAATTACTCTGCCCAGTCTCTAAGCAGCTCAGTAACAGTCTTTGTAATTGAATCCAGATCTTTCGAATCTCAGGCTCTTCCTTCCTTCACTAGGACCATTTGTCCTTTCATGTTTTGTGTTTCTTGTAATATTTTAATCTCCATTCTGTTTTAAATCTCCACTTGAGTCAGAATGCCGAAACTGCAGAAGTTTAACTTGCATCTAGAAAAAAATGTTCAGACTTTTCTGAAACCTAAAAAGGCCCTGCTTGCTTTGAGGCTAAGTTTCAGATAGCATTTTACTGTAGCCAAACAAATTTTAGTCCATAATTTTATTTACTGTTATTTTTATTAATTCTTTCTCCTCATCTTTTCCAGAGAGCAATCCAGAGCTCTGCTTTGAGTTAAGATATATTTTTACTAATATTTTTATTTATTTATCCTGTATGTTGACTCTAAAGGAAGGTTGTTTGTTCTCTGAATCCTGAACATCATTCCTGTTTACTATCAATGCTTAAAAATGGTGTCTGAAGATCCCACATATGGGGAAATGTTTTTGTCAGTGTATTGATGCTCTAATAGGGATCTTCCTTATGATACAGAGATCAAATAAATACTAGTCCAGAAATGAAAACCACCCTTTCAAAAGAGTTCCCTGATTCTATAAATCAAGAGGAAAAGCTCAGATTTAGGACAGTTTTCTCCAGGGCAGCGCTCCTGTTTTGGTGGTGGGAGCCACGGGACTGGTCTAGCCCTCCCATTTAACCGCCTCTTAGTCTGCACATTGGGCAGGACGGGGCTAGATTTCTGCTTGGCCTGACAAAAAAAACAGAAACGACTGTTTGTCTCTTGCCACAGTGTGACCATCCAAATAACTGTAGGGGCAGAGAAGGAGAAGACTTGACGCTTGCTAGCCTGGAAGTATTCACTTCAAACATCCCCATTTCTAACTAATTTTACTCACTCGCTCTGTTCTGTTGAAGGGGATGCTGAAGACAGAAGAATTTCAACAAGCTACCAGCATCATGGGGGCACTTGAACTTGCATCTCTATTACCGGTGAAAGTTTTAACTACTTGTGGTTGGGAGGTTTTATTTTCCTTTTGACTAGAAAATCTACTTGAAACTCAAGAAATCTTGCTGTCAAACATTTATTCAGAGCTGGTATATTTCCACACAAATTCATCTAAATAATCAGCAATTTTCAAGGATAACATGTTCAGATAAAAATTTCCAGAAAGTTCCATTAATTGACCTAATGTTAACAGCTTTCTAGTATTACCAGCATGTCTGATTAACAGGGGAAAAAGCAGTTAGATAACTTACTAGCAAATCAGATAACATTTCTGTGGCTTTTCTCACTGATCTTAAAACAGTAGCCTACCCTTCTGTTAGTTTCCCATTTTCACAGAATTTTGCTGAATCTCATCTTTGGCACATTTCAAATAAGTGTTTGTATGTATCAGATATGGACTGGAGTTGGTATTCTGGGGTAGAATGCAGCAGTGGTTGGTTTTATTTTTTTTTCATGACTCCATCAGCCACATTATTTAAAACAACTTAAAACATCAGGTCCTGCAAAAAAATGTAACATGCTGATATTATCCAATCCCTTTTTTTTCCCCGATATCTTTGTCTCACCTCATTATTATAATTCTGTCCTCCAGCTCTTTTCCCCCTGGTGAGCTTTCAGACACCTTCCTCATCAGCATTAGGCACAGTGGGAAAACGGGCGGCACCAAAGCGAGCACAGGGCTGCGCTGCAATTTGAGGGGCTCCACAATCATCTTCCTGAGTGACGGCACAACCCGGGCAGCAAATACAGCTCACTCACTCTGGGGAGAAAACACTTGATTTCGGATATAAATGTATTTATATTTATGTGCATATGTTTGTATGTGTCAAATATTAATTTCTTTTATTCTAATTTTCCTCTCATTTGCATCTGTCCCAGTGCCTCCTCATTGCTCACACAGGGTTTTTGCCCAGGGCCTCCTGATGATGATGAGAGCAGACGTGGAGCTCACACAGTCCTGGAGCAGGAGCCCACGTCAGCGCTGCCAGAGCCCACGCGTGACACCTGGCCCAAACCACTCCAGTTATTAGTCCCTGTAATTTGTAACCCTCGTAACATGTCCCCTTCCTTTTGATCTGTATGTGACATCCTCATGTCCTTACCAGGGAACAGCCACCTTGCCTCCCTCGGTGCTGTGCTGAGGCCACCGGGTTAATTCCTGTTGTCCGCCTGGATAAAGAGGAGGGTAGGAGGAGAAGCAGGTCATGCAGTGGCAAAGGTTGAGCAGCTCTGCTTTAAATACTTTATGGGAAATTGTAAAACTTCTAAACAATTTAATAGATTGACTTCCCCTTTCAGTGGCATCAGTAAAACTGAATTATCATCCTTACTTCTAACTGATGCCCAGACCCAATACTCATCCATCAGGGATCATTTAGTGATAAAGCAATCAATCCTGCCGTGGTGCAGAGGGGACAAACTACGCAAGATACCATCACCAAATATCCTTTCCACCCCAAAGCATTCGGTGAGTCTTTGTCAATGAAAGTGCATTTGTCTAATCTTATCTGCTGCCGTATATGTGGAATACAAAGGAGGAAAGTAAAATATGCATTTGATGTACGTGTGCAGGTGACAGACACACAATCAGCTCAAGGAGGAAGACCTCCTTTTTTCCGGGAACTGAGTGTAACTCTTGGCACCCAACAGCTCTACCGCTACGACAAGTACCAATTTAATAGGAATGAAAGTGAACGTGAAGCTATGTCCTCAAATAAAGCCATGACACATGAATGATTTCAGAGGAAAATGAAGGATGATGTTAAAATATTTTGTTTCTGTCGTATCCCTATTTTAGAAAATAGGGATATGGAAATATCTGTGTTTTTAAACATAGATAAATGAAGATTTATACACGTACAGAGAAGATTACAGGTCTTTTATAGGATTACAGGTATTTTTAATGGACAATTTGATTCTTTATTGAGGTGTATATAATATGTACAACTATCATTTGGAGAATTCATTAAAAAGTAAAGTAAAATATTGTCTGTTTCCACTACTAGAGGGGTAGATTTTGAATAGAAGCAAATCATATTTGAATGAAATATGTAAAAAAAAATCTTTCCTAATCAGAGGGAAATGTTTAATTTTCTCCCCCAAAATATATATATTTTTAAATTCTATATAATTTTAATGCCATTTCTTATGCAGATGTGAGCATTACTAGGGCAGAATTCCTTGAGTGTTTAATGAATGATAACGTGGATCCTGGAATAAAAAAGAAACCTTTACCTATTGCGGACTAGGAGTTAGGATTTTCATCAGCAAACAGATTCAGGCTAAATTAAGGGGATCTGTATAGGAGACTTCTTCAAAGGCTTTGTAGTTGCTCAACTCCAATTAAAAGCCAATTGAATTGGACACTTAATTCCCATTTGTGTCTATGAAAATCTCTCTTCCATAATATACTGCCTTACAATTCTAGGCTGAAAAGCAGGTGCATAGAAATGTATAAAGAATGCAAAATGCATGTACATATTTTGAGGAATAAAGGAAATAATAGATACTGTATTTCATGGTTAGCACTTACAAATGCTGAACAAAGAATATCGCCACAGCAGAACACAAATAACTAGATAATGGCGAATTAAGGTTTTAATATTTCTAGTTATGTACCTGACCTATCACCCACGTAGTTATAAGATTTTTAAGTCTAGCAAATTTGTTTTATATTGTGGGCCGAGGCACTTGGACTACGTAGCTATAAGCAGCTCGTGACAGATAGCCGGTGCAGCACAGACACGCTGGTGACACATAACTGAGTTTTTTTCAAGGGAATTAACAGGGGCAGGAACCGCAGTGGGGCTCAGAAGTGATGACAATAGAAAATTCTTTAGGGAAGACAGTCTGACTCTGCAAAAAATTACTGACATATGTAGGACAGTGGAAAGAGCCAAGAGCAAATACAAATCCTATCTGAAGATCATGCGGTGAAATGTATCAGAAGGAATTACAGGAGATGCAAATGTAAAGGTAAAATGTAACGTGGAACTGTATACCTCCCGCTGCAGAGAAGAAATGACATATCCTATCAGTCTAGTCTGAAAGAAGCCAGGGCTGTCAAAATTACAGGAGACATGGGAAGGGTCAAAACCTGACATTCATTCTCAAATACTTCTAAATTTATAAATGAGTCAGGTTCAAGTGACAAGACGAAAACCCATCCCAGAAAATTTGATTTGAGCTGGATTTGCATGTGGAAGGGCTTGATTTCCTGCTTCGGATATGAATGTATTTAAAAACCCCCAGCAGCAGCCACTGCTTGGAAGTTCCTGGCATTTGAGGCTGAAATATTGTTGAGAAATGTTCTTGTTCCAATTTCTGTGACCAGTTTTGAGCAGAGCGAGCAGATTGCAGCAATCCCAATGCAAACGCCAGGTTTGTGAATCAGTTCAGAGCAGCTGCTCACACCTGGACTTTTCTCCCATCCTCTCCTGCTTGCTTCTTCAGTGGCTTTGAGTGGTTTTATTGAACCTGCAGATAAACTGCCTGTAACAAACCTACCCCAGCTCTGTGAACAGAACAGTAATTAGAAGGAAAATGAATTGCGTTCTCCAAGGGTGACCCTGTTGAGCACCGTTTGGTCAGCAGCAGTTTGGGATGCGAGTGGCATGAACAAGAAGCGAGACCCACTGAAGAACCACCCGGTAGCATTAGGCAATAAGCTATCAGCATGCCGGTGACTTATTTTATAGAGAACATTAACCAGTGTTTCTCTGTAGATCAAATACCTGCAGCATTTCTTAATCCTGCTAATCAGCTGCCAGCTGGGGCAGATTTCTACCAAAACTTTGTGCCTGGATTTGTCTGTTGGTTAAGAAACTCCAGCCAGAACCTCCCGCTATCGCGGGCAACGCAGGCCCGGCTGGTGTGATCCAGCCCTAAGACAGGGCCTACACCTCTACTCATCTTCCATGGCCTCAGGACAGACGTCTAAATTAGCACCGAGATGGGAGCTGAGCTGTTTTAATGGAAATCAGTCAAAAAGAAATGAAATCTATTTAAGCAACAAGTGACAGTTAGACCATACTGAATCACACGTGAATTGCTTGGGCCTGAACATTCCCAGCCAGAGCCCTGAACACAAAAGGGCCTTCCAGGAAATCCATCTCTGCAGGTGCTCTTCAAACCATCTCCTTTCTCTCTTCAGCTTGTCCTTCTCTGGAGCATTATCCTTCTTTTGTCTAGGTCAGGTTGCCTCATCTCAGTTCTAGGTGGTCCAGGATCCACAGGAAAAACGAGCAAAATTCCCTGTCTCTTGATCCAAGAGAAGCCCTTAACCCTCTCCTGTTTCCTTTTTATGGTGTCAAAAAAGCTGGAGAAATGGAAATGTGCTCACTGGCACGACGTATGACATAATATACACATAATCTCTGCATAGATATTAGAACTGTAAGTAAAAATGGTGAGAAACTCTCAGATAGCCTAAGTGTGGCACAGAAAGGTGAGATGAGAGAAGGAGAACTATTTCTTTGGAAATTCAGCCAGCAACTGAAATACAGCTCTGTAGCCTGTGGAACTCCAGGCTTCCCTGCATTGTGCAGCCCTATAACTGCACTTCATCCCAAAAGACCTAGGAGGAAGGACCATGACGAGGAGACTCAATGTGCATCATGACACTACATTTCCATAAGCGCTTGATTTCCAGTTAAGTAAATAAGTAAGAGCCAGTTTGTTGAGTGTTTCATTTATCCCACCCCACGGTGACACCGTGGCTGAGCTCTTCTGAGAGCCTGGCTCCGATGGGTGTGTGTGGAGTAGTCGGAAAATCTAGCTCATTCCGATCTGGCAGGCTGATTTTGAAATATCTGGAAATCCACTTGCAACATTTGTAATAACTATCCATTTGCATATACAAAAGCTGACTTTTGGCACGAATACAGTTTTCTCTTACTTTGCCTTTAAAAATCTGATCCAGATTGTCTAGACAAGTCAAAACTCTCATTTATGCTCAAAATTTTATAATTTATTACTTTTCTCTCTTTTCTGATTAATTTGGAAACGTCCCTCAACAAAGAACTAGCGATAGTTTTTTAGGCTACTCATAATCCCACTGCTGTGGCCATACATATCATTAAAGTTTGCTCTAAAGCCCAGACTCATAAATCTCATTCTGCCTATTGGCATGTGCTTTTAGACATCCACAGTTCATTGGAACAAACATTTATGCATTTGCTTTCCTACATTTTTTTTCAATAGTAGCAGTGTAAATGTTTAAGCAGGAGAGCATTGTAGAGCTAAAAGAAATTTAAATGTGCCATGTATTTGCTAAGATAAGATACCATTGCAAGACACTGAGACACCTTTAAAAGGGTCTGCCTCCCTCTCTTTCTCTCTTTCTTACTCAAAATACAGCTTTTACAAATATGACATCTTAAAATTAAAATGTTTGTTCTGAAAGTAATAGCCAAGATCATAGAATATTTATGTGATCATTAATATTTGAATTTTGAATAATGCATACTTATATATTTTCACAAAAGAATGCAATGCGTGTTTTATACCAAAGTCATATTATTTTCCCTGTAACAAGTACAGAAGCAGCTTTATTTGCATTACTCACTTGCAGGTATGTAATATCAGATTACACCGTTAATTCTCTTTGTTTCCTGGAAATATCGATGTCAGGTATTTTTCCATTGCATACACAGGCGGTCCATATTCATAACAGTCGATTTTAAGTGCAGAAAACTTCTATGCACTCACCTGCTAATTTTGAAACATTGCCTTTGCCTCTTGTGTAATTCATGCCATTGCATTTATTGCTAATTGCATCTGGTTCTTACCAAAAGTTTTGTCTCTAGGAAAGCTAAGCCACATCCTCCTGCTTTATCAGTAATGGCATGTCTATGAGCAAGGACACGCAGCTGCATATCAAATAGCACTTCCATGCTCTGCCATTCGCCATCACTCTTCGGGATGCTGATGAATGTGCTGACAGACAAAGGCTAATTGGCAGACTGTACGGAGTCAGGTTTTGATGACACAGTAGAAATAATAGGAGACAGAGCAGGTAACAAAGAAAGTTTAGAGAGAATAATAATAGGAATATAGACAGAGAGCGGTTCATAGCAGGAGCGCCTGCAGTCTGAAATGCAGCGGGAGGGCACTGCTGAACCCGAGAAGCACATAAAAAGAAATAGGGAAAAGGAAGGGAGAGGTAACCTCATACTTAGTGCTGCTGCAGTGGAGACATTAAAAATACCAGGATGCAAGGGTTTAGGCTACGTGAAATTAGCTTTGGGATTTCTGTGCACTTTCAAAACTGCGGAGTAGTTCACTGAAATCTTTACTTAAGATTCATGAACCTAATAAGCACACGTAAACCTCTCCTCAGAAGAGCCTGGACTTGCTAAATACTTTCTGTTTCAAAATGTGGCCTCCACATGCAGCAGTTTCACCTGACTTCCACTCTGAGATTTGGGTAGAGATGCAGTCACTATGAATGCAAACAGTCCTTAAAATAATTGGCGGGACGCTCCCTGGGAAGTATCATTGCAGTACCTGATTATGAGCACAAATGGATCTGTGGTTTTTCGTAAAGTCACTTGCAGGTGGGCAATTCTGAGCATGTACATGGAGTTAGTTTGAACACAGCCATATTTTAAGCTCATTCACATCTTACTGTGGATTTACAAAGCAACCAGCTCCAAGAGAGCTGAAGGGGCCTTAAGCTCTACTGCAAAACTTGACATCTGAAGAGGGGCTTTTACGTGATACCACCTGAGAAAGATATTGCAAAGTAAAACAAATCCACTAAAGTGTCCACAGACAGTTCTTCCTTAATTGAAAGTGATTGGTAAAGGATTTCCTATAGTTAACTCTGTAATTAAAATAAGATTGACGTCCTCTGGTGCATTCTTCCATTAGAAACCTCCTGTGTATATCCTGTAAAACTTGGATTTTGAGCTTTAGAAAGAGAGTTTGAAATATTAGGCTAACAGATTTTTTTTTTTTTTTAATCCAGTGTTCATAATAAAATTGCACAAGTGGAGCTATGGAGTCTGTTTCTAAATATCTTGTCTGGATATATGCTTATTAGTAGAAACATGGGAATATTAAATGCTTGGTCAACTAATGATGTAACTGATTGAAGAGGAACATGTGCGTTTAAATGATATCAGGCTGCAGCTGAAGCCTTTTGCCTCTGTTTTTAAAGGGGGCCGGTGGGCTCAGCCCCCTGTTCTCAGCATTATCCCTCTGAGCCGTGTAGAGTGCGGCCAAAGTGTCTATATTACCAACCATGAGCCTCTGCCAGGGATTTAGACATCTCCATGATCTAAGCTGCACTTGTAAATAATTGCAGGTGAATATGCACTCATAATTATTATTTTTCTTGCAAAAAATGTTGGCATTTGATCCTTTCCTTTCTATTTTTTATTGTAAAGTGCAAACATGAAAAATATGTTACCGCACTGTGTGCAGAGTAAGTCTCAAAAGAAATATCAGGCCCAAGTAAATGACCTAATTATTGTGTCTCCGTTCAGTGTGTCCCAGGTCAGTGTGCAGATATATGCAAAAAGGCAATAGCAGCTTTGGGAAATAATCTTGTTGGTTATAAAACAGCCATATACATGTTCTCCTCTGTGTAAATGTGTGCCACTCTCCAAAATATAATCACACAGTATTGCTGATTAGGTACTGAAATGGATAGGGAATATACGAATGTTTAAGAAGGATTTTTAGATATATTTGTCCCTTTTAAAAACCTGACCCTAAAAGCATGCAGAACACCTTTATGTGAGACATTGCTCACAATAACTTACTGCAGTTCTATCTTCTGAGTAAGCCTAATAAATACGATTCTAACATTTACTTTTTATTTCGCTAGTTCTGAGCATTCCTAATTGTAGGATCATTGTTCAGAAGTGAGCACTTACTCTGCACTGAGGTAACTGAGAAGTCATGTCTTTTTCCTCTTCTCTTGGCATGTGAATTGGTTTTCTAAAAATTCACTGTAGTAATCATAAAATGCTGCTGCAAAGAATTACTTGATAAAACCTATTGAGATTTCAGCCTACCTCGTCCCTTTGTTTCATAACTAGAAGGAGTATAATGAATGCAAAAACTCAGTGAATAGAGCTCAGCAGGGCCTACTTTTTTCTCATGACTCCTGTGATTATAATAATTTGATTTTATAGGTGTCTATCCTAAGACCCCAGCTAGGGAGCAATCTTTACTGAGTCATGAACTTTCACATCATTAAATCTCTCTACATTTATTTTAAACATATCAAAAGTGTCAAATAACTTTAGATGTACTAAATTTTATTTGCATTGGGTAAAATGAAGTTTAGCCACTTGGGAAAATAAATGAAATGGTTTCCCAGGCACTCAGGAAGGTAGTGGGGCTCTGGAGCCCGCGCGCTGGCAGCCACATGGCAGTGCGGCACATCTCTATATAGGCCAGGACACATGTTTACAAGGACAGGAATCTGAGTAATTTCCTAGCGGTCTGAAGGGAATATTAAACTCTTCTGTCAGTTGGTAGTTTATTATTTATGTCCCTTTTTTTATTATTGTTGTTGTTGTTGATTTCAAAAAATATTTCTTTGTTGGTGCAACGCTGACTCCCGATAGAAAGTGATGAAATGCCCAATATGTTAAAAAACCTTATCACTAAATCAGAAGCAGAACTATAAATTTTGGCTTTTGAAACTGAACTGACTGTTGAGGATCATTTTGCTCCTGAAATATTACAGCAGTGATCAATTTGCTGTAAAATTAAGCAGTTTAGCTCTGCAATCTATAGATGGAAAACATGTTGTTCTTGAGCAAAGTTTATGCCCTGCCCAAGGGATAAATTAAATTTTATGGGTGAGACATGCATTATTATATGCTTATCTGTTTAACATATCATTCTTTTCCACATCACTATTATAAATATTTTTAATCATACATTTGATCTCTTGTGCATAGAGTGATATGGTAATTCCCCCTGCCCCCCTCAAAAAATATGACCAAGCACAGTTAATTCATCACAGAACAGCGGAGAATATTCTAATCTTTCTAAGAAATATGCAGAAGATTGAGGCAGAGGCAGTTAAAATTGGGGCTACTTTGCTATCATTTAGTGAAATAAAATTTTTGTGAAGGAAGAGGTGGAGCTACGTTACCCATTTTTATTATGGCTGTTGTTATTTAATATTTATACTCTAAGCCTCTAATCAAAAGTGGGGGTTGCAGTCTAGGACAATTCACTTAAAAAGTTAGTGAAAGCAGTCAAATATATGTATTTAATACACTCGTTACTGGTTTTGTAAATTTCTGGTTTTCTTTAAAGTCTATAAACTAGAAGCAAAGCCCTCAAACTGACCTCCACTCAGCCTTCAAACACTGGGCAATCTCTCTTGGAGGTTTCTACAGAAATAGATCTTTGAAAGGGAAGAAAAAGAAGCCTGAGAAGCTGTGAACTATTTTACCTGTCATATATGGGAAATGGCACAGCATTTTGGTTTTGTTAAAGGAAATTAAAGTGGGTAGACTCAAATGCAAGTTAAATTATCTGGCCATTTTGAATTGGTGAAAAGCAAAGTCATCGTGATTTAGATATCTGCTGAACTGTGGACTTGGTGCTGTCCTTTGTGAACAGTTAGTGTCATATAGTAGGTTACAAGCACACTCCTTCCATGTGCAGTTTTGTGTTGAGATACCAGCAAATTGTCCTGATTTAATGTCAAACTATGATTTACTCCTTTACTCGGAGATGCAGAGTGGGGCTTTGTAACGTTATCTTCGTGGCTAACAGCCCCTTTCTGCTATTCCTGCCCGCTCGCTTCCCTTCAGTCATACAGATCATCAGGCTTCTAGTTTTTGGTTACGTGGGTATTGCTGACATGTTATTTCCAGTCACCTCAACCTATACTCATCTCTTATTTTATTTTCTAGAGCATATGCTTACATCATTTTTTCTTATCTGACATAAATGCTTTAAACAGATACATTTCAGATACATTCATTTTAAACAGACACAGCCTATATTTCAGGCTGCCTACAGATATCTCTCCGTGTAAATAACATTTCCCCAATTTTATGGAAAGAAAAGTTTAGGATGAATATCTACTTAAAAAAAAAAAATGTCCGCTAAGTGATATCTATTTGACTATGGAGAAAGCCCCGGCGATGCACTGTGGGGATTCACAGTTTTGCCTTGTCAGGAAGACAAACATGGGAGCAGTAACTTGCCTTACTCACGGGGCTGCTGTGAGGATTAATCAGTTAATGTTTTACAGCCACTGGAAGCTGCAAAGAGCTATGCAAGTGCTAAATATTATTATTATTTTATTATATTGTTGCGCTTTGTATTCAAAGGTGAGATATTTGGAGGAGACGATGCAAATGTGTCTCTTGCCTCGTTTTCAATCACCATGAGGAAGTTCTGCAACTCAAACATACATCTCAGGAGCAAGCTGCTGAAATGTAATTACTGAGGGTGTATAAATGGGCTGCCTTCTCAGGCCTTTTGGTAAACTTTAATCCTATTTTTATAAAATCTCTTCTAAAATATAGCTCTCTGGGGCAGGCACTGTCTGTGTGATCTGTGCTCATACGGCGCGGTGGGATCTTGATCTGTGATTCAGTCTCCTAGACACCAGCACACAAAAATAAAACAAAAATATATAAAAATGTTACTCTCAGCAGAAGTTGTACCAGGCAAAAGTCCTATACATAATAAAGGCAAAGTAAATATGGCGTTCCAAGAAATCCTAGCTAGTCTCTGTGACAGACATAGAATTGATAGGTAATTATATTGTGAGAACTGATTTGTAGCTAATTTATAAGTACAGACTTTGACCTGATCACTCAGGTCATTGTATATTTGAATTCTAAGAGTTTCTAGTAAAATCACAAAGACTAAATGGAAATGGAAACTATCTGAAGAATAAACATATATAACGAAATAGTACTCTCCAGATAAGCACTCTAGTGGCAAATACTTGGGTAATTACAAGTGAATAACATTCTTTTAAGATGAGGTGATACAAAGGTTTTGTACATTTAAGATCCTGAGAACAGAACAAGGAAAAGTTAAATGGCAGGAGAGTCTTCTGGCATGGAAGGAGGCTCTTCAACTTGTCTACAGAAACATCTCCATTTGGAAGATGTCAGGTAAGATGAACACACATTTATGAGAAGATTGTTCAATTCTTTTTAAGGCATGTGTTCTCTAAAATACCATTTAACTGAATAAATATGACAGTGTTGAATCCATGGTTGCTAATTTTATAGCCTTAAATAAAATGACACTGATTAGACATGCCAGATCTACTGAGGCTTGTTAAATCCCTGGTAATGCAACTCAAGTTCCAGGTTGAAGACGGGAGGATGGTGTGAGGAGATGGCAACTTGAGGCAGTTTTGAGGAACTGGCACCCAATAGAGCCTAGAGATACTGGATAACATGAGAAAAGTTTTATATCCTTACAAAACATCTATTATAACCTTACAACAAAAAAACATGTAACTTCTCATTTGTAAAGGCTTTCCTAAATGAACTATTCCATCTCCTAATTCCTGAGGTATGTGTGTAATGCACAGTGGGCAAGCATAAATTATTGTAACAGGATTTTAACAAAGACTTGCTAACAAAGTCCCATGCATTGAATTCAATGCCACTATCTTCCCCAGATGGGAGAGTGAAATGTGTTCGTGTTCTTTTGTGTATCTTGCAGCAGAATGGTACAAAGGAGGTGGTTCCAGGATTCCAATATCTCACACAACTCAACTACCCTTGATTATTATTTGCTTCTTACAACCTGAAAAGAAACCTACTACCAGATTTGTCTGTCTCAACCCTGCTGAAGCTGAATACTTTCATACATATGTATGTATAGCTTAAGTTTTTATGAGCATAATTTGGGCTTTTCAAAATAGTGACACAATAACAAAGCAAAATTGAGACATGCATGTAATTTGAATACTGATTTGGTTTTATCTCTTCCCAGTGCTGGCACTTTTGATGCTGCTCTTTTCCATTCCATCTTCCTTCTGTTCTGATTTCCCAATGAATGGCATTAGTTGAATGCAGATGCAGCTTCTACCAACCAAGTATCAAATCAGAAAAAATTATCTGAACTCTAATAAGTGTCTTGGACAGTCCCACATTTGGTGCTACCTCTGAGTTTTCCATGGGCTGCTTCAAACTGTATTTCCGCTCCTGCGTTCAGAAAGAGCAAAGAGCGCTGCCAGGTGCTATTGTTACATTTCTTGGCATATTCGGTATCGTAGGCCCTGATTCCTGTGTGCAGCTTTCAGGGAGGTTTTTGCAAAGGATGCACTCTGCTTGTATTTCAGGTTAAATACCCTCATCAGCTGTTTGCATCAATTTGCAGACTCAGCATAGGATTTTTCTTCAGGCAGGATTCCCAATGCTACCCTGGAATATTCACTCAACTGGTCATTTACTGCTTCCTAATATTCATAAGGTTCACAATATTCAGTATGCTGGATTATGTTGCAAGTCTAGAGTCATTAGAGAGTCCTCTGTGCTACAGAATTAGGTGTAATGAAGTTCTGCTGTGTCTCCTCACCCTTCGTGGAGGTGTATGAGTAACATGCAAAATCCCAGACCTGTCACATGCAGCTGTAGTCGGATTTGAGCAGTCCGGCGTTGTGAAGGATCTAGTCCTAAAAACTATTCATGGAAAGTACTCAGTGAGTAATTTCAGAGAGAAAATTAAAAAGTGCTCAGAGACAATCCACGAACAGAAAAAGGGGGTTACATTCACCTAATAAATTATTTTTAAATTGAAGAGTTTGCTTCAGTGTGTCAAATGACTACAGAAATGAAGGCACCTCAGAAACTTTGCATATCCTAAGTATCATTTTGGTGTGTTACCACAGCACAATTTCCATCTAGAATCAAGGCAGTGGTCCAAATTTCTTGCACCTAACATCAACCAGTACTTGGTGCTACAAATAAAGCTGCGAGGAGAACCTTGTAGTTTGTTTATTCTGTAACTGTCCAGTGTGAAGCTCCTTGCATTGAGCAGAAATGGAGTGAACGTTTCTTCACAACAGTATTCCCAACCCAGCAGATGTTACCACGTGTTTAAGCTTTCAGAATGTGATCAGTGATTTGCTCACTTTAATATAAAGCTAAGCAGATGCATATACCACTGGCAAGGTTGCATGTGCATGTCACTTACTGATTGCATTATTATCTGAAGAATCATTATGTCATGGGCAGGCAGGCTTTTACAGCTATTCATGTATAAATACATCTACTTATCTAATACTTCGTGATAGCTGTTAAATACTTGGCTTCATCTTGTGGCAACAAGTTAAATTCAGCGCAAGCAATAAGTTAAAATAAACTTTGGATACAAAATTTTTAAACATATGTGAAAGTGGGCAAACGTATGTTCAAATGCAATTGAAAGCCCAGCACTTTATTATGAGAAGTGGATAACTAAAGAAGCATATGAGACTTTGTAAACAGAGATTTAAACCAAATTTAATAATAGACTTTTTAAACTCCAAAATCACTGCCAGAGCATATATATGTTAAAGGGCCTATAAATATATTTTAAAACAATCTATTTTCTTTCACTTAGCTGCCAAGATCTCCATTAGGAGGTTTGTATTTCCTTCCAACATTAAGAATATCTCTAACATCTGTAGTAATGAATGGTGAGAAGTGTCAGTTCTGCTTCTGAAGCAAGCAATGCTGTATTTGAAGGAGGAAAACTGTGAAATAATGACTATAGCTTTTGAGAATAGTCTTTTTTGTCACCAAAGATGCGCAAAGTCTCTTCCCAGGCTTGATCTTCTGAATTTGTTTTTGGCACCCATAAAGACAGCAAAACTTGGTTATTAATTAGAAGATGTATAGCCCAGAGATGCAGAACCCAAATGCAAAGTGTGGCGTGTTGGTTTCTGTGCTTCCTTTCCCAACAGGAGATGGAAGCAGTAGCACTGGCTGATGACAGGCTGTGAGGAGCAGGTGAGGACAGTAATGACTGCAAAGCACTCAAACACTGTAGTTATAAACAAGCGAAATAACAATAATGTCTGTGGGAGCTTTGCTGGAACAACAGTACGGAGTGCTGTACATCCCACTATAATCTGATGGGAAGTATTTTGCCATTATAAATATCTTTAAAATGTAAATCCCCATTTTGAATCTCTAACCAAGAAACGTAGTGGGATTTGCAGAAGTTACAAAGCCAAGACAAATCATTAAAAAAAAACCCACTTCCGCATGGAGTGACCTCACTCCTCATTTTCACAATAAAATGTAAACAACCCACTCTAGATTTGGTCCTTTCTCGATCTGTTTTAATCTGTATAAACAGTGTTTTACATCCACAGAGATGAGGTCAACAGACATTCTTAGTGTCCATAAAACTGCACAGACATTTTAACGTGACTCTTTTCAAAAATATTTCACAAGTCTCCAAACTTTTGTTTGGAAAATATCCTGCAATTACGAAAAGACGGAAATGTACTTTAATTAATCTAGTTAGAATGTCATGCCACTTCTGTGAGTAACAATGAAGACAGGCTCTAGTGTCATTCAGATTTTTAAAGTAATAAAAAGAAGAAAACAATTCTTTGACAGTGCTCCGAGAAATCCTTGGGTGCACTTCAGTCTCAGAACTACCTTATCAGGCTGCACCAATAAATAATTTCAAAGGACATGCAGATGGATAATTTTAAATCCCAATGTGTTTCATCTATAAACATGGAAATATGTATTTTCTAAAAACATACGGATATTCAAAGGATTTTTTGCAACTGTATTTGCAGTTCTGAAGTTTTTTCAACTGTGTTTGCAGCTACTTCTGTGTCAAAAACAGGGACTGAAAACCACAACAGTTAAAAAGAAATAAAGTACACCACTTGCTATTGCATTTAAATCCACTGAAAGGGGAAAAAACTCAATGTTAAACTTTCTGTTCAAGCCTTAATCAATGTTATGTTTTGCTTAGCTTTTCCTTTCTCAGCACATATATATTTTATATATGAGATCTGCATGGTTTTATATTTATTATCCATGTATAAGCTCACCCCAAATTGTTAATTCATCCTTAATTTTTTTTTGGTTAAAGTTACACACTTAATGTTATTTTAACATAAGGCTTTTTTGTAATGTAATGATATTTAATTTGCATTAGCACAAGTGACATACAATAGATCATGCTATTATCATGATTGATATCAGATGAACTGGCATAAATTCAACATTATAAATTGAGCCTATAAATGAAACTATTATTTTACAGGAATTACTGTAGTAGAAAGGCTACGGACCCTCCAGTCAACCTTAGTCAAACCCACTCTTCAGAGTTTTATATTTTATGCCTGCAATAAATGCTTTTGTGAAAGCCCATAACCTGCAAAAAAAGTCATTGGAAGTCTATTAATTATAATAATACTATCCAAAAAGCTGTGAGGGCTGATTTTTGTGACATCACTCTTTGATTTCTTACTGCCTTAAATTATCCCTTTGTTGGCTGGGTGAGGGTAACAGTCATACTTTTGTCATTAAATATAAGGAGTTTTAAAGCCTGATCCACCTTAGCTCTAATTGATATTGCTTTCATTTGGCAGATAGTGACCTGATTTATAATTTAAATATGCATCATTATATGCACCTCTTCTGTATAATGAAAAAGCAAAGTTACTCTCATCTTTTCCTGCAATGTTAACATCAAGGAAAAGTATCTTTCTTTTCTCCCTTTTATACTCAGAGCCTAATTGAAAACTGTTCATTGAATTTCAACATGATAGAAAAGTCTTTTTATCTCTCAATTTGTCCATTAGCTATTATAATTGAAGTATCTGCTACACAGCTGAATTGATATTGTTCTTGTTTAAATTCTGGATTTCTCTAAATCTTCTATGAGGCATCAACTAAAAAAATATGGGTTAGGAGACATTAGCTAACAATATTGCCTAAATGGGACATTAGACTAGCTCTCCACATGTGTAAAGCTACAGAAAGTAGGAAGTCATCTAATTTTACTGGAGAACGTGTTGCATAATAATCTTAACAGCATGACCATAAGGTTTGCTAATTGCCACATCTGTTTAACAGCTGTCAGATGTTTGCCATATGCTGCCATCAATATTACAACAGAGTACATTACAGGGAGTTTTATTGTGTTTGACTGTTATTTATTTGCCACAGACATTACTACAGCCAGTGACGTCTATTTATGTTAGATCACTAATTATATTTTAAAAGCTGCATGCAAAATCCAGGTTTTTGAGCTTTCTTAGACCCCATTTCTGATGATGTAACTAATACCTTTTTCCCTACAGATCTTTGAATTGATTTATAAATCTCTACCTCTCCTTATGGTAAATAAGTCTTCTGCAAAATAACTTATTTATGTTATTTTTGAAGCATATTTGGATTTCTAAACCCAAGTTATATTTTAATGGTGATGTTTGTAAGAACTGATAAAAAAAAATATTTATTTAAAGAACCCACTTAATCCCCTGTTTTTCACTAGCACAGAGGTCAGGAATGAAAGATAATTCAGTTTTTACAGACTGGAAGGTGGAATACCTTTATTCTGGCCCAAACTTGCCATTGACTCACTGTATGACCTTGGTTCATCATGTAATTGTGATTTGCCAGTCTCTAGGAAAACACTTACTGTACGGCTGTAACATCAGAACTCACCCATAAAAGTCTGTAAAAGGTGATACAGTCTTATTAACATTAATGTATATAAATATAGCTGATCTTCCCTGATCTTTTAAATATTTCTTTTTCTCAGATTTTTCTAAATGACTTGCTTTCAACTGGTCTGTACATTAGTTTTTCGTTAAATGCAACTACTACAGCAATGAAATAGGAAGCAGAGATTGACAAAGTGCAGACTAGGCAAAATATGCATGATGTGATTTAATATGAGTTGATAGGTGTCACTGATCTCTATTATAAATAGACTGTGTGAATTCCATATGATGTATTATTTATCCATTGTAGATGCCTTTTTGTTTCATTAATAACTTGGAAATCAGACGTATACATTCCCAATGATGAGTTTTTGGCAATACAAGGCACTGTGATATTTGTCTGCAATTGCTCAATTATTTTGATGATTTCCTTCCTCTTTCCATATAAATGATTAATGCTTGAGATGTTTGTTCAAGTTTCTCCTGATTTTAGCTCATTTGTCCAGCTGAATTCTTTTTTGTTCTCTAATGAAAGAAGATTATTGCAGTGTAAGGACTTCCACTTTGACCTGAATTACAGCTCCTTTGAAGTGTTGCACTGGAATATGCAGCACAGGTCCTCCTGCTTAGGCTTGTGTTAGGCTATGAGGTCTGATAACTCTAGCAAATCTCACCCTAACAACAAGTTTACAGTTTAAATCTGCTTCAAAGCAGAAATACTCTTATGCTGCTTTGCTGCCTATGGTTAGAAATGTTTTCCTGGTAAATCTATACTTGAGAAAGCTAAGAAAATACATTGCTGCTTTTTTGAAAAGAATACATGAAAACAAGTGTAATTAATGTATATAACATTAAGAGAGGCATTTCTCCTAATTTTGGTACATTTTGTGGCTGTCTCACCCCAAGAGAAAGGCACTGGGCCCTGAAGCAACTCAGAGAAAGGTTGTAACTGCTGTTACAATAGTTATCCTGAGATTTTCCTACAAAAAAAGTATATATATATTTAAATGCTCAATTCAATGTTTTCAAATGTTAGATTCTGAATTCCCTGGAAAACCACATGATCTCTATGTGCTTAATCCCTCTGAAAACTCAGCCACCTGTAATGGCCAGAGGCCCTTATTTCCAGAGAGGGTGTGGAAATGAGTGGAGTGGTAGGTTCCAATGTTGCCCCCAAAACGTGTAACTCTCTGTACAGCAAGAAAGAATTTATTTACTGGATTTATTGAGGCAAGAATGAAGACTGGGCTTTTCAGTATTCTGAAGGGAACAGTAAGAAGCAGTTTGTGCCTTCCGTATCCTCCTTCTGGAGATGCTCAAGCAGAGATATCCTTGAAGATTTAAAGGGCAGAGTTACAGCACGCAGCAAAGCCAGGGTGTCTCCCCCGGCCCTGGAGGGATGAGGCTCTTAGGGGATCCCAAAGAGCACTGGGGAGTCCATGGGCTGGGACAGCCACTGCCCAGAGGACAGGTAGGTGCTCAGGTCCCATGAGGAATCAACCTGCTGCACAAGAACTCCTCCGTCCCTAACCCAGAATTCGTCTGCATTCTGCATTTGATCTCCTGATTTTCTTCTTTATGTGCCTTTTTAATGCTGTTTGTAGCCATTTCAATTATGTGATTTCCTTATCTGTATACCATTGAGAATACCGTACAAGACTTTATAAACAGCTACTGGGTTTATCTGCCCGTCATTTGGTTTTCATTATGCCAGATAACAATCTTTCTCATATCTTATAAGAAGATATAATGTGATTGTTTCTAAGCAGGGCGGGGAAAAAAAAGTCTAGTCTGCATTATCCTTAGCCTCGTAGTATTTGTAATGTCACTAGTGTCAGCACAATCTCCAGCATTTTTCCTTGCTGTGGTCCAGGAAGAATTATCTCCAGTTTTTTATGTTTGCTGCTATCTGTTCTTTTTCTCCACTTTAGACACAGGGAGTTTCTTATCTGCAGTGTGGGTATGTGCCCACAGATTTGCCTATATTCAGCCTGATCGTTCCTAACTGTTTTGTGGAGCTCGTACGCTGAAGGGAGGGATGAGAGGCAATTGTCAACAGTTCCCTGTATTAAATATGGATAGATATTACTCATGTAATTTGACAGTTCTTGACTTTCAGCTGTATAATGACAGCGAAACCGTAGGAATTTCAGCAGCCGAACTTCTGTCTTACTTCAAGATAAGCTTATCAACTGTAGCCTGAATCCATTCAACTCCTAAGCAGATCAAAACTCATGTCATGTTGAACTGCTGTACTGACTCCTGCTTCCTACCGCTGCTTTACATGTCCATATGGTCTTAGTTGTTTGCCGTCTTACGGTTGCTTTTCAAGGGTTTTAGGAGACAGACTGGCTCTTGTATTTGTTCAGCACCTTGTACAGTGAGGCTCTGATCCCACTTGATGCGCAAAATGCTCGTGTCACACAGGTAAGACGTAATGAAGTGATAATGGTGGTGGTCACCCTTGTGTTTTTTTCTACTTTCATCAGTTATGCGCTCCATCTACAGAGAAAAGTCTCTTAACAAGAAAAACACCCTCATTTATCTGGTGCTTTTCATCCTGGAGACTGGAGGATCCCAGAGGGGTGTGCAGGGATCCCCTGGGTTTGGCTGGCCATCCCCGCTCCCAGCTCCGCGCCGGGACGTGGCAGCTGCAGACTAAACACTGTCCCCGGGTTAAGGATGCTCAAGTGCCGCTGGACGGCTCGTGGTCCCGCACGTGCCTTCCACATTGCAGCACCGTTTCCAAACTGCTGGGATTGGGGGTGGGGAGAAGAGCAGATTTGGAGGATTTGGGCCAGTTGCATGTCCGATTTTAAAACAAAATGTGAAAGAAAATGCAAGACTTCTCTTTTGTGCTCTCTGCATTCATTTTTTCTCTGCTAGCTCACTGGATTTTTGATCTGATGTGCTATAAATCCCTGCAGGCAAGGTTTGTCTTTCTGCCTGTACAATGAAGAGCATAAGAACATATAGAAATGCACTAATGTTGCTACTGGCTCAGGCCATAATCTGGTATCCTATCCTCATATAGACCTTTGCTCAGTGTCCTACCTCCTGGTGGCAACCATGGGCATTTAAAGTGGATTTTTTTTTTTTTACTGGTTGATGGTGCAAAATGGGCTGGGAAGAAAATGCAGATTTAAGTTATGCTTTCATCCCCCCGATCGTAGAGATGAGGTGAAGTGGCCCTGACATGCATAAGGCTAATGAAGATCCCACGAGGGATGACAGCTGGGGATCGCGGGGTCTCCCTGCATTCCCTTTTCTGCAGCAAGGCCCTGAACGCGGGGGGACTCCAAGCCACTGTGGGCACCCCATGTAGCTACGCTGTGCAGTGACCTCCTGGGAGCATCGTTAGTCCAATGTCACGGAAAGGCTGGGCGTTGAGGGGAATAGAGGATGGGGAGGGAGCTGCACGGGGCCGCTGAGGACTTGGGTGCTGCCCTCCGCCGTCTCTGCACCGCGCTCTGTGAAACGGGATGTCAGTTGGGAGGGCTTAGCCCTCACCGAAACCAACTGGAATGTCTTTTTTCTGAAAGAACATTATTTTTAATTGTAAAAGTTAACTCCATGGACTGGTTTGGTTTTACCTTGAAAACATTTGTTGAAACCTTTGCTGAAAACATTTTGCTGGAAATGGATGGAAAAATGTCCTTGTTTGCTGAAAATTTCAAAAGCACCGATTTTTTTTTTTAATTCAGTCTTCACTCAAAATATTTGAATTGAAATATTTGGTTCAGGTGTTTTGCACTGTGTTTTTGTCAGAAAAGTCACTTTCAGTCAAAAGCAAAATTTCAGGGATGTTTGCACTTGCCAGATTGAAGAGCACATTCATGTGGGATGCAAACAGGGCGGATTCTTTCCATGGACTTCCACACTCCTTGTGCTGCTTCTCAACATGGCTGTCACCAGCAGCACCAGGCGCAACAATGTCAATTTTTATTAAAACCTTTCCTTTACCTAGTGCACAGAACAGCTGCAATGCAAGTGGAAAGCAAAGGCACCACAACAGGTACACGTTCAGGGTTTGTTTAACATAAATAAGAGTTGTTCTTAGCTCAAATACTGGTGTGTCCAATAAGTTCTAGGGACTTTTGATTGCTTCTCAAGGAAATGTTGCACACGAAGCAGTTGGGCTGTCTGAATTTCAAAGAATGTCATCTAGAAAAATATGAAAGAGTATCTTCTCAAAAAGTAAAGGCCAACTGCAAACTATTTTATGCTCTAATGTGTATGTGACCGGGTGATACTCTTTGCATGAATGACTGCTATATATCTATAAAAAAGTAGCTCATAAAAGTTACCGGATCTAATTCAGTGACAGTTATAAATTTGGGCATGGGGAGGAGGCTTTCATGGTAAAACTATACTTGCTATGGGGTGGACAGCAGCTGTTTTGACATCAGTCAAACATTGGAGATACCTAAGATGAGGGGTTGTAGGTAACAAAGATTGTAGGTATCTGGTTCTTTTTGAATTTCAGGGTAACTGGAAGACTTGGTCCTGCAAGATGTCAAACGTAAATACCCCCAGGGTCACTGTCCCTCTGTCCCCAAGCCTCAGCATTGCCCTCCGTGGCCCTGCTCATCGCCCTGCTGACTCCACCACTGCTGCTGTCTCTCCCCAGGGTGTTCAACCTCAAGTGGTCAGTATCGTTCTCCAAATCTTCTGATCAGTGAAGTCAAAAAGAGGATTTGGGGTAAAAGACAATTCTGGATGAAGAGGCCAAGAGGAGAATAACCCTTAGGCTGACACACTGTGCAGGGTAAGTCTTATTTCATGACACTTTGAATATATAAAGAATGAAGTGGATGAGCAAGTGTGATCAGTGGTCAGGGGAATAAGTTATCTCCTCCAGAAATGACACGTGTCTGGAAGTGGTTACCACAAACTAAGGATGGACCTTAATCTCCTTGAGGAGCCGACATAACATTATTCCTGCAGGAAACCATGAGCTGGGGCGTCTGATGGCCCTCATCCTCTAATGCTGAGTGCTGGCAGGGAGAGGGCAGGTAAAATGCACTTCAGAACAGCTGTATCCACTGGAGATTACCCTGGACCAGCCCGGCTGGCTTTGGGGCTGTCCCTGGCGCCCACAGCTGGACACAGCTGGATTCCTGACCCTTCCACCCGCAGTGAACCAAGTGCCCGAGGTCCATTTATACACGTGGTCACTGCAGGATCGACTGGTGGAGGTGGTGCAAGGAGACAGGGACAAGGACATGGGCAGGGCCACCTCCTCTGCCACGTGTTCGCTCACAGTCGTGTCCCTCTGCTGAGCTCCCTCTCTTCTCCTCCTGGGCCTCCCCTGACACGCAAAATGCAAATAAAATACTCATTTCCGAGGAGGTGGAGGCTATTCAATTAGACAATGATACCCAAGTTATTTTAAAGTGCAAAATTGCTAAATCTTGCATGCAATGTATTTTTATTTCTTTATTTTTCAGAGATTTTTTTTCCTTTGTGAACATTCACAGAAATAGCTTGCAAGATGTGCATCTCATTTTCATGAGAATTTGATGAAAAACCCAGGGAACAGCTGCTATATTACCTGAAGTTACCTTTATATCATAAGACATAGGTAGGAACTAGTCAGAAGACGCAAAAGACCTTTGGAATTTAAACTTCTTAGATGTTCTGCTTAATATAGCTGAGCAAGAATTTGTGCTGGCATTGAAGTTTTCAGAGCTAGGCTATGCTATTTAAAATGGAATTTCACACTAATGAGCCTAAAATAAAATAATGTGTGGAAGGAGATTTCAAAGTATACTCAATTCTATCAGTGGTTCAATATAAACAGAAAAAAAATTACAAATACAACCAAATACCACCCTCTACTGGACAACGACACCCCTGCAAAGGCTTTTGCAGAAAGAGGCATTTTGCAGGAAGTCGAAAGAGCTGCGCTGGCCCTCGAGGAGAAAGGGAGAGGTAAGGGAAAGAAGGTAAGATGCTACAGATAATGTTTCAAATTTCATTTTCCAAGGAAAACAGATAAAATATATACTTATTTTTCCATATGTTTTATATTTGATGATGAAAACTGGATGGAAACACAGATTCCATTTGCTTCAAAAATAGATTTCAGCTAAGAAAGGGTCGTTTTCATCATACTGTAGTTTTATCATTCCTGTAAGATCTTCCAGATCAGTCAGTCAACAGATGTGAGTTAATATTTTATGTATCCAATAGACATTTCCTTTTTATCTATGTCTGAAAGATCATCTTTTTCCAATATATAAGTTCAGGAAATAATTTGTTGAGCAACATTTTAGTCCATAGTTGTTAATGAGCACTATGGTGTTGCATCTGATACTCTGCTTTCTTCAGGAAGGATTTTCCTTTCTTCAGGAAGATTTTCTGCTTATGTTTTGGTTTCTCAACTGAATAAACTTAACTCTTAAGTTCAGGTTTCTAACACAAATTTAAAATTTGCGTTCCGTGACTATGCTGCAACGCTGAAATTCTTTGAAGCCTGGTAATAGATTAATGAAGTTGTTACAGGATTCCTAGAATGCAAAACACATGTGACCATGGGGAATTCGGCCTTAATCAAAAAAGTTGTAACTGGAAAATGAAAATGCGCATTAGTTGAAGTTCTCCTAATATTTGTCTAGCAGTGATTTTTGAATAGATAAAGTATTTTAAAGGAACTTAAGATGTTACCCATCATGTTTGTTATCCTTTTTGTGATGCTTTCAGGGCCTAAAAAAGTACCAAAAACTTCCTGTGCCATTATATGAATGGTAACCCACACAAAAAGCTAAAGCCGTCTTTCAGAAGGATTATTTGTGTGTGTGCAGTGAGTAGCATAGAGTTCAAGAATATTAGTAAGTTGCTATTTTTCTATTCTTTTTTTTCCTTTCCTTTTTTTTTTTTTAATCAGATCCAAATGATAATTTGGAGACATGCAGATAGAATTTCTATCTCTGGAATGTCCTGTAATGATTTTGTAAAATCGCTGTGTGTGTGTATATATATATATGTATATATATATATGTATATATATATATATATATATATATATATATATAGTGCATGCCTGTATGTGTGTGTGTATATATACACACATATACATATGTGTAAGTATATGTGTATATATACAACTGAATATACAATTAAAATGGATTATTAGCAGAGTTCTTTGCAATTTTTTTTGACAGAGATTGAGTCATATTTTTTCTGTGCAATGGTTAATTAAACTTTACAAAATATTTCATACATATTGTTTATCATCCTGACAATATCAATATCTACAATAGCCTAAAAAGAAATTCAACCTCTGCTCACTCGAATTGTGCCAGAATCCAAGTTTTCTTGTAAAAAAAAAAAATCTGCAGTTGTCAGAAGCTACAGCTCCAGTGCCCAGGATGTGGTATTTAATAAATGATGTACAATTACACAATACAAAAGGCATTTGCTTTTCATTTTTATCTATCATCAGCTCATCTAACCGAATAAATCCTTTAATTAAAAAAGCAGAAAGGTTTGATCTTTAATAGCTAAGATATAAGTGGAAGTCCTTCTTACTGCCATCTGACAGTAAAACCTTCTTTTATGGCCCTTTGTACAAGCTGCAGTTGTGTAAAGAGGAAACCCAATGAAGATGCCCTGCACAAGCAATGCCTATTGCTTGCCCTGAAATGCTGCAGTCTTTTCTATATGCACAGACTTTATGAAAGATGGTGAGATTTATAGAGGAAACCTAAAAGAAGAAGATTATTTTTGGTAAGCTTTGGAGTGTATGAATTAATAAATTCTAGTTGTCCTGACTCTTAGGAATTCCATTCTATCTAAATTTCAGTTTTGTTTTCTACTTTCCCTCCCCGGCAGAGTTGAGCCTGGGAATAGCATCACTCAATGGCTCGTTACTTTGATAAAGTGGAATAAGTGACTATAGCTACAATGGGTACCTCTAGCACAGAAGCATTTATAGGTCTCAAGGGAATTCTGAAAAACACCAGAAAGTCTTTAGGTACTGAATCACAGGCAAGTATTTTGAATCTTTAATTTTTTTTATATCCTTTTCTATGTGAATGTCAGAAATAAAATATGGAATATGCTTTTCCCACTTGGTTTCTATTACTTGTAAAGCATTCAAAAGCTTCTAGAATAAAATTACCTCTATGCCCTGCTAGGGAACAAGCAAAACTCCACCAAGTATCAAGGGAGTCCCTCTGCTGGTGTTGTTTTCCATTTTTAACCCAAATATATAATAAAAATGACTAAATATTAGACTGGAGCTCTACAATTTTAGATCCACCATTTATTTGTTATCATGCTCATCCCAGTGGAGTTTTATTGCATTTTTTTATTTATACAAAGTGTGTTGAAATAAATTCCCCAAATTAATTAGTTTATTTTCAGATGTGACATATCAATGACCAAAATAGTGAAAACTTTTAAAAGTTTGTTCAGATTATGACAAATAATTTGCATTTAGGGAGAAAAAAAAAAAAAAAAAGGCAGAGAGCAGGGGAATGAAATCAAAAAGATAAGAGGGAGGAAGGGAAAGAGAAGGAAGAGCTTGTAAGGAAAAAGTGAAATGCAGGTGAGGGGAAAAAAAATAAATAACTTAAATTTAATTATAAACAAATAATAAGGATGCTCCAAGTCAGCAAAGCTCTGAACTCCACACAACTCTCAGCAAATTGGACCATGGAATATTTCTTTGGGTATAACCAGAGTCTAATACAAGAGCCGTGTTTCCATGCAGAGCCCTCAGCTCTTTGCAGCCACCAAAGGTTGTCTGTGCACGTGGCTGGCCGGAGGGACACAGCCTTGGGGACTCTTGGTCCTGTGCGGTCATGGACGGTAACGGAGCTGGGAAGTTGCACAGACCGAGGCCACCAGGCATCAGTAGCCAACAAGGGATCCTGAGAAACCCCTGCAGAGAATCAGAAATTCCCCGAGCCTGAATTCACCCTTGAAGTAGAGCTAACTTTTGTAACCCCAGCTGTGTATTTCCCCTTGTGCTTCCCGCTGAAGCAGGGCCGCAGAGCCACCCC
Source organism: Crypturellus tataupa (assembly GCA_034781795.1). Classification (NCBI taxonomy): domain Eukaryota; kingdom Metazoa; phylum Chordata; class Aves; order Tinamiformes; family Tinamidae; genus Crypturellus; species Crypturellus tataupa. The sequence continues at coordinate 1,869,133 of JAWLRI010000180.1, read as the reverse complement.
ACGAAACCCCCACGTTTCCCCTGCGTGGAGAGGTCTGCTCTCTGCCGGGGAATAATTAGACATCTCCATATATAAACGCATTTTTTATTCTGTTACAGCATTTGTTTGAGGTTTAATCACGGTTGTCAATGTGTTGAGTGATTAGTATTTTCATATTGAGTTATTTTACAGTCTGTAGAACAGTAAGAAATATCTTAAGGTTTAGATTACTTAGATTTTATTTATTCTAGAGGAAAGCAATGACAATGAAAATATTGTATAAATAGCAAAATATATTAAACAGTGAAACACCTACATTGAATTATGAATGGGAATGACATAATTTTAAAACATTTGAAAATCATCATCATAATTATGTTATCAACAGAGAGACAGATTACCTATTATTTTAAGATAATTAATTTGAATTAACTTGTGCTCAATGCATTTATGTTGCTGTGTCATTATCTATCAATACCATTATACATTGTTAAAAAAAAATCTTTACGTTATTTGAATTGCCTGTTTGTTAGTTTTCTAAATCCACCCTTCATTTGTCTCCATCTCTACTTGAAAATTTTAATTACAATTTATGGGGGTTTTTGTCTGTCCCTTAGGCCACATTCTAGTCTCATCTGTGATGTTCTTACAGCAGGGTCCTCAAGGGAGATAAGCTCTCCCTGTTCAGTGACCACAAGCCTATAACCATACCCTTTTTCTTTGCTGTATTCTTGGCTTTCTCCTTATTAGTAGTTTTTCTTTCATTATACATGCTGCTGGTGTCCTCTCCTGTATGTATACCCGTTTTCTACCACTGTTCTCCTCTTTTAAACCTTGAATACTGTGTTGGGTTTTGGGCCCCCCACTACAAGGCGGACATTGAGGTCGATGATCTTGAAGGTCTTTTCCAATCAAAATAATTCTATGATTCTGTCCTCCCCCATCCAGCACAGAAGGCAACTGAAACAACAAATGGCGTGAAATTTGGGGGAGGAGAAGGCTTTTCCTATCTTATGGTGTGCTCTGCTTAGCTCAGTTCATCGCCCTCTTTCTGTCCCTGCGCTCCTTGGCGTCTCGGAGCTGCAAGGTGACCCCAGATGACAGGAGGGAGGAAGGACCCTATGTGTGAAGATGTAAGTCTGCCCAGATCCCATCATACATAAGTGTCTGTCTCCAGGACAGCATCTAGGCCACGGCTGTCCAACACGGTGCCCGGAAATGCCTGTCTAAGCGTCTCTGATGAGACTTGACTTTTTTACGCCTCTGATTTTTTTTCCCTTTTCTCTCATGATTGACATTTGTCTTTTCTGGGCCTTGTTTGCTTGCACTGCACTTGAGGGAGCCTGAAGCAGTGCAGTATTTCCATTTCAGTCAGGTTAAGGGTGATGAAGATTACACATACATACTGATTTATGCCTTAAAGGCTGGATATAGTGTCAAGTGTGATCTCAGCAGATCTCTGCTCGATGACTCAAGTTCTCAGGACAGTGTTATACTCTCAGACATCAATCCTCATCCAGGAAAATGAAAACTATGTCTCTGTCTAGAATATCGTTCAATAAAGTCCTGATCTGTAAGTGCTATTTGTTATTAATAAGATAATAAAGACATGTTTAACATTTGTGCCAAAGCCAGAACTGAGTCATTTTGGGCTAAGCACTGTTGAAACATAAAGCAATGAGCAGTGTCAGCCTCCAAGAGCTTTCAGTTGAAATGTGCAGCTGATATGTGGTATCACTGTTAGGCATATTCTTGTGTGCTTCTGGGAACACTTCAGTGCAAATGTCGTATGCAATGACATGATATAACTGTAAACCCAATGGTTTTTACAGATTACATTTGGACATGCCGTGTGCCTGGAGTTCTTCACAAACAGCAGTGCACCCAAAGGTGGATATCATCTCAAGAATGTACGGTGGTTTCTTCTTTTTTTTTTAATATTTAAAATTCTGCATTAGGATGAAGGCAGTACCTATTGATTTTTTTCCTCTTTTAACTGTATTTGTAAAACAAACCCAAACAGAGAGTGGCAGTTAATAATCCCCTAAAATATAAAAGGGAAAGATTTGAACTACAGACACCAGCCTCTGAAAGCTACTGTCCCTTCCTCTCCCTCATTTTAACCATGCATTCCTGCCTGGACATAAAAAGAACATTTCCCAACAGAGACATTATCAAAAAGTGTATGTTCCTATGAAAAGTGTTCATTTGGACCCTCCTGCTCTCCCTCAGTGGAAAAGTCAGACAATTCCCTGTCGAGCTGTCTTTGCAGTATTCTGGGAAATACCAGGGATGGGCAGAAAAATGCAAGCGCAGTCCAAGACTGAGCACTTCTCTTCCAAGTGCTTGCAGCCCTTGCCAGCATAAGGAAGCTGTTTGGTTTGCTCCTGACCAAGTGTTTTTTAGAAGACAGCTGGAAGAAATGATGGAAGCGATGGAGGGAATTTCTCTTTCAGGTGCCAGCCGCAGTAGTACTGTTAACTCAAAGTCTTCTCCCATATGTTAATTTAACACTCCTCTTTAATAGCGCCCAATAGAACCATTTAACGAATGTTTCTAAAAGAGATGGTAATGCACCAAACTCTTCATATCCTGATAGGAAGAAAAACCGCAGACCAGACCTTGTATCGATTAAATATCGTTACCTCGACACCTAGTCAGGAGCAGCGAGCACAACAGTAAAGGCAGTTGCAACGTCGTTACAGAGCTATATTTGCCTTGGCAGTGCAAAGGGTCACGTCCTGCCCTTGGATAAGTGAAAAATCACTTTAGCATAACAGCACAACGGCCATTGCTTTCTAATCGCGTCAAGTAGGCTTGTGTTCTAAATAAAAAGGCATTAAGCTGAGTGAAAAATAGACTAAAATAAGTTAGAGTAAGCTCCACAGTACAGCTTGGAGCACAAGTCTAATAGGTGCAAAGACAAGCAGGCAGCCACTCTCCGTGTCAGCTTTGGAAATGGGTCACAGTGTTCTGGGAAGAGCAAAGTAAGTCAAAAGTCGGCTTTCCAATCTATAGCTCTGTCTGTACCATGGAAAAATTAGATTCAGGTTGATTAATATCATTCTTAGCTGCAATTTCTTCTGGATATATTCCCAAAACAGCTTCAGCAGCTCTGACCATGTTCCTATTTCTGTATATACTTCACAGGTCCTGGCTACATATTTAAGCTACCATAATATCACCTACATTTCAAGCAAATCATAGAACCATAGAATCAGTTAAGTTGGATTTTGCGTGTGTGTGTTTTGATTTTTTTTTTTCCTTTGAGGATTCTGAATAAACTTTGAAAAACATATTAATACTCATGGTTCAATATACACTTCATGGAGTTTTTTTTTTTTTTTCTTCTTCTTCTTTGGTATTTTCATTTATTAATCAACTTCTGTATCTAAAACTTGGATTAAAATCTACCTGCAGTGTCAAGGCAAGATAAACACGATCTCTGCAGCCAGTGGGATGACGTGCAATCAAAGCCAGTCTGCGAGTTTCAAAGGACAGACCAAGCAGTATCACCTCTTGTGACCTGCCCCCGTAACAGCCCCGTGTCTGTGTCATGTTGTTTGGGCAAAACGGGTCAACACAAACGTTGGGCAGATGCCGCTTTCCGAGGAAAACAAAACTTCGGCTGTGCTATGAACTAGCACCGCGAATTCTGGGCCAGGCTCTGCTCAAGCCTCACCCTACAGAAGGGTTCATCTTATGAAAAGGGATTTTATGAAAAAGGTTTTCGCCAACTGTTAAATATGAAGCATACTGCCTGCCCATGAGGAACTTTTAGGTCTACATCCCGAAACCCACTCCATTGGGTGGTTTTCCAGTAACTCCAGTGGGTACCGATGTCTTGCTGGCCCAGACACCGCCGGTGAAATGGTTTCTGTCACTGAAATGGGGATCTGAGCCGTGAGGTGCTACTGCAGCGAGCGCCTGTGCTGGGCAGCCTGTCCAAAGAGCGGCCCAGGAGAGCGGGAACGGCAGGAGGTGCTGCGGCAGCCGGGCCTGGCCCATCACCGCGGTGCCGCCAGCCAGGGGACAGCTTTAACCCGAGGAAGGAAAGCTGTAGGAGACAACGGCCCCGCGGCCGCAGGGCTGGGCGCAGGTGCTGCCCAGGACGCCGCAGCGTGGAAAAGCAGGGCACCCTGTGGGCGAACAGACACCGAACGGCCGCCCTGGCGCTCGGCGGGCCGCCTCGGCCCCGACCCG
>JAWLRI010000180.1:1824117-1864584 GCA_034781795.1 Crypturellus tataupa | reverse complement strand
GCCCGGGAACCTGCGCGGGCCCCCGGCGGGCGGCTGGGCGGGGGGCTCCCGGGCAGGGCCGCGGCGGAGCGGAGCGAGGCGGCCCCGCAACACCCGCTGCCCGCGGTCACAATAGGCGTTACTATTATACATTATTATATATATATAACTATATAACTAACATGTCGTTGGTGTGGCCCCCGCAGTCCCGGGTGGCACCACGGTGCTGGTGGAGCTCACGCCGGACATCCACATCTGCGGCATCTGCAAGCAGCAGTTCAACAACCTCGATGCCTTCGTGGCGCACAAGCAGAGCGGCTGCCAGCTCGCGGGCGCCGCGGCCGGGGCCGCCAGCACCGTCCAGTTCGTGTCCGAGGAGACGGTGCCCGCGACGCAGGCGCCGGCCGCCGCCACCGCCATCGCGTCGGAAACCCAGACCATCACAGGTACCGCGACGTGGGTGCCGCGAGCGCGGCAGTGCTCAGACCAGCCCCACGCTCACGTCATCCCCACCGCTGCGAGCAGAAAACAGCATTTTTCACGTTAGTCAGCTCATGTGCATGCAAAGAGATACAGAAGCAATGTGCAAGCCCCTTGGCGTGACAGACGGCACTCAGTTTCCTAGCTGAGCTACGAGCTCGCTTAGGCTAGCTTCAATCTAGTGTGTTGTCTAACCGACTTGCAAAGACTAATTAAAGTTGTCAATACGTATGCAAAGTAATCAAATTACTATGCGTTTTATTTTTGCTAGGAGTGCTCTTGAGGAGGAACAGGCTTGGAATTGCTGTCAGGCACTGGTCCAGGCCTTCTTATGTGAGAATACTGCGTGTGTGCGGTAGCATTGCTTCCATGGCTAATTGACAGGAAAAATGTAACTCAAAATTTCTGCCTATGCAAAGGCTCAGATGCACTCCTGATCCTGCAAACATTTAAGTGTAGCTAGAATTTTATTTCATGCATGAAAGTTTTGCTCTTTTGTATATAGTGTATTTTGTTTTGGTCTGGGACCTTACTAAAACTCCAGTTTTTTAAGTTGGATGGACAGAATATGGAAGAGCATCTGATGGAGTAGTGAAGCAAGCTGAATTCAGGGCCTAGTTCCAGGAATTTTTGTATTATAATCCCTCAAGTCAGTGTGGGTTTGCAATGAGTCACTTTTCTGCTTATTTACTCATTTTCAAGATGAGGGCAGTTGCACCATTCTGCCCTTTGTAGGGTACCGCATGGTTTAAAAAAAACAGTATTTCGACCTACAAAGTTTTCCTGTTGTTTTTGTGCATAACAGTTACAAACAGTGTAGCTGAAAGGAGCTAAACCTTTAAACCATCTCTTTGGGTTTTGGATGTTTTCATTATAAACAGTTTTTTGTTTTTTTTTTTTCCCCTCCTCTGGACTTAGCACAGCCAGGGCTGAAAAACAGTAATTTTATTAATGTAAGACCTGGACAGGCATCAGAAGAAACTGCACCCTTAATTCTGCAGTCAGATAAAGAGGGAGCAAAGGTAGGGTTGTGCGAAGTTCAGCATGGCTCATGGGGTCTTGACAAGCATTCTCATCTGATAGCAAGATAGCCGGGGGGAGAACTGCTCTCACCCTGCCCCCCCCCCCTTATGATTAGGAAGCCAGGAATAAGAATGTTGCTGGAAAAATGGAATAGAGAAGTAATTAGTGATTGGAAAATAACTAAGTTTTACTTCCTGGAGAAGTTAAAGCTGTCAAATTGATCTGTTTTTGTGTGTTTAGTTTCTGCCCCAGAGTTTGTTTTTGAGCATGGCTACCAGACGTACGTGCCTAGCGAGAGCAGCGAGCCTCCAGCCGCAGCTGTTGTCTCCACGCCACCAAAACCACGCTCGAGAAAATCCACTTCTTCGCTGACACAGAAGAAACTGAACTGCTGCTATCCAGGTAAGGTGATGACTTTGTCCGTCTTCATTTTAAAATCAATACGTTAGGTATATTTACAGTATACAGTGCAACTGTCTGTTTAATGCAGTTAAGTTGTACAGAATCTGGAAAGCAACCTCAGCCAAGAGGGTGATCTGCTAACACTGAGGTCTGTAGCACTTTTGCTGTTGTCCTCACAAGCTCTTGGACAAGTTCTTGGTCCTCTTCTGTGGTATATTGTGGCGATGCTCTGGCCGCTGCCCTTAAGAGAAGAACTAAGGACAGGACTTTGCTAACCTTTTGATAACTATCATCATTGTATGTGAAAAATACTTGTGTGCATTTCACATTACACACTTTCTTTGTTCAGCTAGAATATTTTTAGGGATGGTTTGAACTGAAATATTTTCAGAGCTTAATGTGTAAAAGAACCATGCAGTATACAGAAAGCCTGTGTAGAGACAGCCAGTAAATGAGTAGTCATGTTAATTGGAGCAAAAGTTTCAGTGTTTTTTTATGGCCTCCATTTGAGAGACACCTCTCAAATGCGCAGCACTCACTTCTATACTCTACAAGTGCAGCACTCACAGACAGGATTCCTGAAGGCTGAGCCATTAGCTGAGTTCCCAATAGCACTAACCTGAGATTATATGTGGAATTAATGAGTTCCACCTGTGTCCCCCATGTACCATAAAGAGCATCTCAAGTCCTAGGCAAGATTCCAGAGAATTTTTTAAAGCTCACTCAAAGAATTACAGAAAAAGGTAATGGGGAGAGTGAATTCTCCCCTAGGGAAGCACTAGAAAGCTAAAGTTCATAAGTAATCCAGTTACTATTTTAAATAGATGGGAGGAAACAAGATTTTCTAGAAACACTGAATTTTAAAGAAAATGTACTTGTGAAGAAAGGAAAAGACCAGAATAGCATAGTACATTTTTATGATGATTATCTTGGTAGTTTTTCCTTGATTTTAATCTTGCTTCTCTTCTCTTTCTCTTACCATTCTCAGGTTGCCAGTTCAAGACTTCCTATGGTATGAAGGATATGGAACGTCATCTGCGAACACATACAGGTTAAAGTAGTTGCTGCAATCTTTTTTATCCTTTTCTGCTTTTTGCTAAAAAGTATTTTCCTATATTACATTACAATTACATTGAATTATATGTCATAGATAAATTAGATAAAATATACACATCTATCTGTACATTTTAATATTGTAGTTCTCAATGTTTCAGAATTGCCCGTTTTGGTAAGCCAGGTTTCTGGCCCATACTGTTCACGAGTGGGAAACTAAAAAGGTGAACGTTGCTTAAAATCACAACTAAGTTTCTGAGATGCCAGCCATGTGCTTATCTGCATGTGGTCATATGGTAATGCGTAATGTCTCCTTAATAATTTGCTAATTTGCCCTTAATTTTTTATAGAGATTTCAAAAGTTCTCCCCTTACAAATCTGAGATGACTGTTTGGAGAAATTTCCAAGGGACTTCTAGATTGTTTTTTATACTTGCATATGCACCCTTTTAGAGCCTCTTAAAGAGAGCTTAGCTAGCAGACTGACATCTCAAATCCTGCCGCTATTTCATGTCTTCGTAAAAGCTTTTTCAATAACTAGCACAATTGCTATTTTAGCATTTCGTGCACTGGGTGCTATTTTTTTTCTGTTTTTATGATACAAAAATCTTGATGTGTTGCTGCTCTTCTGTTCATTTCAGGAGACAAGCCCCATAAATGTGAGGTTTGTAACAAATGCTTTAGCCGTAAAGATAAGCTGAAGATGCACATGCGTTCCCACACCGGAGTGAAGCCCTACAAGTGTAAGCACTGTGACTACGCAGCTGCCGACAGCAGCAGCCTCAACAAGCACCAGCGCATCCACTCCAACGAACGGCCCTTTAAGTGCCAGATCTGTCCTTACGCGAGCCGCAACTCCAGCCAGCTCACTGTGCATCTCCGGTCGCACACAGGTGAGTCTGTAGCAAGTTTCAGATCTGTAAAGATTTGAAAATCATTGGCAAGAATTTTAAAAGCTCTACAGATGTCCACATGCCAGGAAGTGCCTATTTGATGTCTCTCAAGCTGCATGCCTAGATGCTTTTGTACATCTCATCGGCATAGAATTCATTAGGGCAACACAGCTCTTCAAAAAATATGTAGAAGAACTGTACAATGAGAAGACATATATGACTCTTGGTAGTTATTAGTCTTTGCTGTTTTTTCTTTTTTTTGAAACTGTCTATGAGACATTCTTAAATGAACGGAACTTGAGGAATGTTGTTGTTGTTAACATTTGAGCCCCCTTTCTGTGTGTTTCAAATCTGGTCCACAGTATTGGAAACACTGAGATTATTTTATAATTGACTGGTTAAGTCAGTTCAGAATTCACCTGCATGATTTAATTTCTCTTGTACCCGAAATCAATTAGCAATTCAAGTGTGGTGGGTTTTGTTGTGGTTTTGTTAGCATCATTAGTAATCAGATTTTTAGACAGGTTCTTTTGGCAAAAGAGTCTGTTATATAATTCAATTAGGCTAAAAGTCTTTAGTTTGGTTGTCTCTTCACTTCTACATAAATGCATTCCTGTAAAAAGACCTTTTCATGGTCATTCATTTGCTAAGGAGAAGTGCAATAATTCAGAAATTAATCGTTTCATTCTTACTATATTGCAAAACTGCTAAGCACACAACCAATTTTAAGAGAAAATCAAGATTGGTAACTACAGTGCATTCCTTTATTGGAATAAAACTAGTTATTTTCTAGAAGGTGAATGTAATTTACATAGCTCAGTATCAGATCATTTACATACTCTTGTTGAACTAAGATCAGTTTTCTGTTGAGAAGAATTACTAGTACGGGTAAGAATTCTAAGGTCAGACTTCTCCCTCTCTTTTTTTTATTTTTTATTTTTTTAAGTTTTGTTGTTAGTGACAGACCACCCTTTAAATAACAAAACAAACATACTTTCCTTTATTCAATAAAATTTTATTTTTCATGTATTACAATATCCTGAATATGTAAATTAAGCCATTGAAATATGAACTATGCCTTCATCAGCAAAGTAGATAAAAATTCAGTAGGCGAGTGTGCAGCTGAGACTGTAAAATAAACCAGATGAGCAAACACTGTATCTTCATTAATAAAAGTCTGTTTCATATACATAATACACCGTGTATCTCAATTATTAAACAGATACATGGATTAGCACAGTAGGCCACAACTTGATTTGAAAAATATGCAGCTAAATCTATGGCATCTGTAGCTGGATAAGAAAATTATGCAAAATTATACAGCTATCACAGATTCTATAAAATATTAACTTATAAAATAAATTAGCCATTTGCAGCTTGATTATTAAAGGAAAGAAACTGCTGAACTAAGTAGAGTTTCTTTTCTCTTCCCAATACCTTTAAATCCCATCTTAGCACCCAATGTCACAGTTCTATTTTTTTTTTCAAAATATTATGTAAACACATTACAATATGGTCATTTAGAGAACTGCCTATTTAGTTTAAAGAGAAAAAAAAATGAATGGTGTTATTCAGGAGGCTTGCTTTGGGTTTTCCAAAGACTTCACAAAGGTGTCACTGGGCTTTACCCTGGAATTTGTTCAAGGCCTGTAGACTAAACAAATCTACAGCTTAATTTGATCATACAGGTTGTGACACAAGCCCGAAAATAAAAAAAAAAAAAAAAAATTAAGTAAAAGAAAGAAAAACAGTGACTTAGAACCAGATAGTTCAGGTGGTTACTCGTGTAGGTTGTTTGATGCAAGTAGTTTGCTAATGATCTTACATAAAACTGTGTTCATTTTTCACACTTCAGCAGTTAAGAATTTGACCTAAGTTTCAACTTTGTTCTTAGGCTTTGGATTAGGAGTGTTCTTATAAAAAATACGCACCTATGAATATTTTATATTCATGTTTGCATTAATGCAAAATGATTAGAGTTTCTAAAAGTGGTCTGTTGAAGATTATTAGATATGATGCATGATGTAAATATCCCTTTCTCAGGTGCTGTAATGCCAGAAGAAACAAAAGCTTAATGTTACTTCTGTCTGTAGGCACGTTTCCCTCGAGTCCCATACTTACCTACTTGTTTCATTATTATCCTATTTCTCTTTTCCAGTTACTGTTGTGTATCTGTGATTCCTCTTTTGTTTTATAATGGTAATAGTGCTGCGCTTCTACAATGACCTGCCTAGAATCTTGTCCATATACCCAATGTTTTGAACAAAAGGTTTTACTCCCTGCCTTGTACCAGCAGAAGTCTTTGTGCTGTTCCACGTGAGCCATGGCAAGGATTTAACCAGGCCCCAAAGTAATCAGTTTTTCTTTTCAGCTAATCTAACCTTCCATGTGAACAAAGCAGAGAGGCAGTAAGGAACATATGAGACAGTGGGGAGGCTGCTACCAGTTAAACATTTGTTTCTGCAGTAGCCAACATTTAGCCTGGATGTAAATTTTATCTGCCAGCCACACAGTAAATCGTGTAAATGTGTATTTATGTTGATTTCTTGGACTTCATAAAAATCTAGCAGATGTTCAACTTCTATAATGTTTATTTTAATTGATTTTAAAGGCTGACTAGACATACTGTTGCCAAAGGAATATAAATTGAGAAACTTCTGTCACTTCTTTTAAAGCTCTTAGAATAGGCCTACAAACAAAATGAACTGAAAATGGAGACTGAGATGCTAATACCCACACAACAGGTGTGGGTAGGCAAAGGCACGTGCTCTTGGAAAGACTGCACACAAGTATTCAAACCAGGTGGCATATACCATCCCCTTGCAGAGTTCTCTATATCTTGAGAATATACTGGGAGCTTACAAGTATTAAAACAAGTCAGCTGAGTATTATAGCATTTGATCCCTCTGAGAGAGAGAGATCTTGGTTTCTCTTCTGTAATTTGAAATGTGTTTTCTGTTGACAGGAGATGCTCCTTTCCAATGTCAGATGTGTCCTGCTAAATTTAAAATCAACTCAGACTTGAAGAGACACATGCGTGTGCATTCCGGTGAGAAGCCGTACAAATGCGAGTTCTGTGAGGTCCGGTGCGCCATGAAAGGCAACTTGAAATCACACATTCGCATTAAGCACAGCATGGAAAATACTCTGAAGTGTCCGGAATGTGAGTTTCAATGTGGAAACAAAACAAGCCTTCGGCACCACATACGGACTCATCAGCCTGAGCAGCCAGTGAAGTGCTCAGAGTGCAACTACTCTTGCTCCAACAAGGCAGCTTTGAAGGTACATGAGAGAATTCATTGCAAGGATCGTCCCTTCAAATGTGAATTCTGCAGCTTTGATACCAAACAGAGGAGCAACCTGACAACTCACGTGAGGAAAGCTCACGGAGACAAAGTCAAGACCAAGAAGCAAGCTGTTGAGAAGAAAGAAGGAGACAGACCAAAACAGGGGGGCTCCAGGCAAGTTGCTAAATTGGATGCCAAGAAAGCATTTAAGTGTGACCTGTGTGAGGCTTCCTTTGTCCGAGAAGATTCCCTTAGGAGTCATAAGAAGCAGCACAGTATGTACAACGGGATGAAAAATAATGAACTGGCTGTTCTGCAGCTTCAGATGGATCCCAGTCGACAGACCAGTGCCCCAATCACTGTCAGTCACATTCAGGTCCCGCTCCAGGCCACTCAGGTTTCCCCATACAATGAGGGAAGGGTCAAGATCATTGTGGGTCACCAGGTCCCTCAGGCAAACAGTATCGTTCAGGCTGCGTCGGTGAACGTCGTGCCTCCCGCCTTGGTGAGCCAGAGCCAGGAAGAACTCTCGGCCAACAGCCGCTTGCAGCTGCTGGGCCAGGTCAGCCTGTTGGCACCACCTCCTCCTCCCATATCTCAAAGCGAAGCCGGGTCCGTGGCGCAGCCTGCAGTTCTCCTCACGGCTCACGACCAAAGCGATGGAAGTGCTTTACACCAAACCCTGATTCCTGCCGCTCCTGTCAGCGGGCACGAGGCTTCAGCAAACCAGGCTTTCATCACCAGCTCTGCCATCAGCTGCTCTGACTTAGAAGGCCTTAATGCCTTAATACAAGAAGGAGCAACTGAAGTGACTGTGGTTAGTGACGGAGGTCAGAGTATCACTGTGTCCACAACAGCTCCCCCTCCTCCCATCTTTTCCTCATCCTCCCACACAGAAGCCCCCAAGCAGACCTATTCCATCATTCAGAGTGGAGCCCATGCAGCGTTGCTGTGTCCAGCAGACTCCATACCAGATTAATCACAGAGGACCATTGCTAAACAAATTTCAGGCTATGCAGCAATGCTGAAGTCAGTAGAACTGCATAAGTGAATGCAGAATTTCTCCTACAAAATCAAATACCTTCCACATACATGTTTTACTTTTCTATACATGGAAACATACAGCTTATATGTGGGAAAAGAGGGTGTCTATATTTATGTGCCTCTATTAAAATCAGAGGCTGTGTTCTTTGTAAAATCTGACTATCAAAAGCTGAGTATCTGTTTAAAATTTCACCCAGCTGTAAGCTTTCCAAAATATGATTCTTGTACTTGATAAACGAAGAAAACATCAACGTATGATGAGAAATAATCATCACAGCAGAAATCATTTTTTTCATACACTTGCAAAAAGATAATAGTCCAAGCCACTCTGAAGTTTATTTTTAAGTAATGCTAGTAATGTTTTGATGATTTGCTGTGGATGCATCAGCTGGACCTGGCTGATAGTTAACTTTTTAGAAACACCTAGTAGCCAGGTCTAATGCAGACAAAGTAAAGGTTATGGGACCTATTCTGTAGTGTCAATAGAAGTTGGTAGCACCTGACAATTAATCTGGAAGTACAGAAACAGATCAGGTAATCATTTTATTTTATTTTAGAAGGCGAAATTTGTCCCTCCATCACTAATAACTGCATTTGTTAACAAAAACAAATTGCAAATCATGTATATGGCTGTGATCTGTCAGTCACCTTTCTTTTAGAGAACAGAATGGCTACAAATATATTTTTTAAAAATACTTCTTTAGTGTGTTTGTTATTTTGATGTTGCCTTTATACTTCTTTATGGTTGCATGGGTGGAGGAAGTGCACTGTGCTTTTGGCATTCTTCTTTTTCAAATTAGAAGGAGAAAAAGACAAGCTTGAACTTGTTCCCAAAAAGAAAAATAGTAGATTCTATTTCAAGGATCAAAACTAGCATAATTTCAGATTAGATCCCACTGAGACAACAATTCACTGTTAAATGATGTATAATGGGGTAATATGTGAATTTAGGAATTCATTTTGAACTATATTATAGCTCTGGCAGCTGAGCGTTTGTGTAATGGTAGCTAGTATCTTTACTAAGAAATCACTGAGTAAAAGGACAGGCTTCTAAGTTGGGAGAGTGGCTGCTCTATATTGCAGCAGCCTGGATCTGAAGTGAGAGATCATTTCACAGCCAGGCAGCATCGCAGGGACAGTTGTTACTGTATGTGAAGACTGAAGAGAGACTGTTATCGAAACCAACTCAGGGAATCTAAGTCAAAGTAGTTTCAGTTTTTGCTAGTGGGAGTCAGTGAATGTTTGCTTTCTGTTCCAGGAACATGCTTGCAAAACTTCCAAAGAAGATCATGTAATTAGGGCTCCTTTCTGAACAGGCCTCTTGTGTTTGAACCTCAGTGTGTACGGTCTGTATTTTGCAGGAGTGGGGTTGCCCTCCACCATGTGTTTCCTCAGGATGGCACAATTTCTACTTGTGGGGTAAAGCTTCATGCTCTACAAAGAGAGAAAAGTGCAATCCAACTCACAAGTGCAGTCATACAAGTTGTTCCTGAAAATGTTGGTCAAAAGAAAGGTTGTTTAAACTTGAATTCTCCAGTGTCACTGTCTTCATAGGGAAATTGTGTTTTTGGAAATGTGGGTCTCTTCTGCCTCCCTAATCCTTGAATCTAAATTAATGCTCTTTGAAAACAAAAATACCCTTCCAAATAATCCTCTTATTTTTGAATTCTTATCTTTGATTTAAGCTGCTTGGCAGTGTATGCTTCTGGTTGGGGATATCAGAAAAGATGGTACTTCAATTAGAAGGAGAAACCTCATGAATGGTTAATTAAAAAGGCATTGCTAAAGCATTGTTTCCAAGCGTCGTGTATTGAATTGTGAAGTAAAAATTCCAAGTTCCCTGACAGCTATATTTCAGGGATTGTTATCCCTTACACTTGTTCTTGGACTACTTTGGTGATACAGGTTATCACCTGCTAATTATCGCTTTCCTACGGAGAGCTGATTTATGGAGCTGACAAGGACCAGTTCCAACTCACTGAGCACACCTATTTTTCCAGAAATTAGAATTACAGAGCAGCAGGGCTTTGCTGCATTTGATTACTATGGAGGCATTCACTGGGAACCAGGAATGGAAAGCCTAGAAAGTGCATTTAACGTGGGTCCTGCTGCGCTGGGGCTCACCGGCCACGTCTGAGCCTGATGGTTCCTCTCGGTGCTGTCCAAGCTGCTTGTAAAGCACCAGCGAGAAGAAGGGCATCCCAGGCGAGTGCTTGATCTTACCGTATGGTGTCCGTGCTACGCGATCACTGGAGCAGCGTGGATCCAGATGCAGGGTAACTTCTCTCTGTCCCGGTGTATGTGTGTGCGCTCTGAACTGTCCAGCGGAGAGCAGCACAGCCCCAAGTCACTGTAAACACTAGCAAAGCGGGGACGCTCTCAGTCGTGTGACAGTGATGGGTTTTTGCTGCTCTTCAGGCGCTTCCAGACTGCGCAGCAGGGCTGTGCTGGGGAGCAGAAGCGGCAGAGCCTGCAAATCCTCCATAGATGGTGCTGCAGATCCAGTTAGACCTCGGTGCAACCCTCTCTGCTTGGCAATACACCTTTCCTGTTAAAAAGATTGCAGTTTCCTGCTTTTAACTCTTTCCCAAGTACAAATAGTAAAAAAAAGTTTCAAAAGGCACTTTTGTAAGAAGCTCTGAAAGGCCTAACTGCAAACACTCCGTTACGTTCCCATGAAACAGACTTATAGCCACAAATTAACTTCACAATTTAGTATAAGTGTTGATAATCTTCAAGTCCTAACAACTAATTTTAAGCTGTGCATAGTGTGCAGCTGCAGGGTTCGGTGGGCTATCAGACTGGTACAAAATGAGAGATTTTTCCCAAAGCTGCAGGTCTGACTTGCAATTATCTGTGTTTGCCCTTGGCCAATAGACGCTCACCCAGGGGATGCAGCAGCAAGTCCAGGAATCTCACGTTCGATCTAATGTCACTCTTAATGTTACACAGCTCCGTTATCTGCATTTCAGTTTTACAAAAAGAGCTGTTTACCTTCTAAAATAGGAAACCAGTACATTTGTCATATTGTAAAGACTAACCTTCATTCTGGTCCCCTGTGTAGCTCTAAGATAAACAGGAAAGATAACAAAATGGTGTGAATGAATAGACAAAGCTCAGTGCTGCTTCTTCAACATTGTTTAGCTGATTGCATTATGTTTAAATAAACAATCCCCAGAGACTTCTTTCCTCCACCCTTAAAAAAAAAAAAAATCTGATAGCCAAACCTGAAATGGGGGCTATTTTTTTTTTCGTTTTTCTATTCCAACATTCTTCCTGTATTTTTATGTTCAAAAGTAGCAGCCGTAGTGTTTTGGAGCTGGCAGAAGCAGATTGTTTTAATCTCTGATATTCATTTAATACATTCTTCATGTAATCAGCAGAGCCATCCCTTGAGAGAGTGTGGTCACTCCTGACAGTGTCTCTGATGAAGTTCACTTGCTTTCACTCGTGCGGCCTCCTTCAGCTCTGCTGCAGCCACGGAGATCTGTAGCAATGTGTCTCTTTCCTGAAGAAAACAAGATTTGGATGGATTTTGTTCCACTTGTCCCAGGATCTCCAAGCGTGCTCTGGTAAGCTTGGAGACCTGTTTCTCCAGGCAACTTGGGCAGTTGAACCCTGCTGTCCTGGAGCTCTTGTGGCTTCCCACTTCATATAAAACAGATTATGTTTACATTGCTTCATGTTAGGTTGGCTCTAAGAGGAATAAGTAGAATTAAATATTCCTAAATTAGGCTCCTACCACTCTTATTTTTCATCGCAGATTTTGTTCTCCACACATTTGGCCACCTTGAGGTGTCCAAACTGTGAAGTGCATCATGTTACAGTCCTCCCTGCTCTATGCAGAGACGTCTCTGTGGCTACTTAAACAGAACAAGAATGTCACCAGGAACGCACAAAAAAGCAGTGATGCACAGAGGATGGATTTTCAAATACAGTAACTCCTCCTTTCTCCCTTCCCAAACTTTTTGGGAGGTTTTTGTTACTACAGACAGGGCTTTTTAAAAGCAGATCCAAGGCCTGCGTGGGCCAAGGCTCGTTCTCTACAGGGCCTAACGAGATGTGCTTTTCTCTCTGCTTTCGTGAGGTAGAAGGAGGCAGCAGAACAAGGACGGAGTCCAAAGGAAAATTTGCCTCCGACACCTTTGGTGCTGGTGCAGGTGGCGGTTACGGGGTGGGCTCGTGCACGGCGTTCGCAGAAGGAGCCGCGGAGATGAGCAAGAAACCAGCAGCGCTGGGAGCCGGAGCCTCGCTTGGCCTCGCCGGGAGCTTTAACGTGGGCTTGATGAACGCTTTATCTGTGATTGCACCAAAATGGCAGATTCCTGCTCAAAACCAGCATTATTTTTTCTGGGATGCCGCAGGAGGGTTCCTGGATACCCAGATATGCCAGGGAGCGCTCCTGCAGGATTGCAGTCCTCATGGGAGATGAGACCTAAAAGCAAGCAGACTTGCCCTAAAGCTCTTTCTTTTGGGATCGGGGGAAAACCAAACTTGTCTTGAAATCACACAATGTCTTATGTGCAAAAATTATAGTATTTTCCAATCATTTTGGCAGTGCTATTTGTGCTATTATGATACAACTGTAATGGAAAGTACCTTGATTTGAGAGGATTACAATTATTCTTTAAGAATATTGGAAAACGTGCAAATTATTTGTTTTTCTATAGGCTGCAAACAAATGAGGAAAAGCTGCTTTAGTACTTGCATTTATTTTACTCCATACTTCTGATTTTACCATTTATTTATTTATTTATGTTTTCATCCAAAATATAGTCTATCATCCTTTCTGCGATGCGATGCTCCAGGATCAGTGAAAATGTTTGCTACATGCTCAATGGAAAGGCTTCTATCCTATAATTTCAGATGTATTGACTAGATATTCTAAAGGCCTTTTACATTTCTAGCTGGAAAATCTTTAACCTTTTTATTTAAATTATAAGAAAAGAAACCAATATTGTTGAGAGAAACTAATGTTCCCTGTCACTTACCCAGTGACCTTTCATAAGGTGATAAAGGTTTCTATAGTGACCCGAGGAAATAATGTCTCAAATATCATCGTGAACTAAAAGTCTATAGTAGGAAAAGCTTTCTTTTCTGTCTGAGGTATCCAGTTCTGCCTTTGCCTTTATTCTAATCGCTAGACATGGAGAAGGACTCATAAAACATACAGTATTTGGTTACATGGCTATCTTTCATCTTTTAGAGAAGGGGAAGGAAAAAAGTACAAGAGAAATGAAAGACTTTTTTTCTTTTTTTTTTTCTTCTACTCTGCATTATTGGAGTAACAAATAGTATGTATGTTCAGGGCCATGTCATCTGCTGTAACAATGCCATTTACTTTGTTGACCTGTGATATCGGATACTTTATTCCATGACTTTCGGGAGTTTGTCCTTTGCCGATAGGAAACCAGGATTGTATCTGGTGCAGACTCTGCCTTGGCACGGGTATGGTGAGAAATGCTCAGCTCCTGGTTTCAGACCTCGTGTAGACTTGCTTTTAATGTCTGAATATGGACACTGTCCTGGTTAGTGACAAAAGTTTTTGTGACAAAATTTTATAGGTCAAAATGTGTTTTTGCCTTTTTAAGGCTGTAGGGATGTATTTATGCTTTCTCAATGAAACACTGTGTGGTGCTGCAAACATCTTCCAATTTACCAAGACCTGATGTGGCAGACGCCTAAAATGAAGGTCATAAAAAAGTGCTAACTTTTTCATCTTGCTTTCCATTAATGTGCGTCAAAATGACGGAGAGCTGTTAAAATCTTTGAGCTATTTTTATAAGCAGCATTTGGACAGGGGAGAAAAAAAGCCTATCCCTACCTAACTGGCCTCTTCTGTTGCTAAGAGCTGCTCACATCATTTTCTAACCCATTTTTTGATCACACCAAAACTGGGAGACCCTCATGGACGGGAAGCAGAGCAAGGCCGATGGTGCAGGTCATCTGTGTCCATACACAAAGTGGTCAGTGATTAGGGTTTTGTTTTATTTTTAAGGAAAATTGACCCACCTCCTTTTCTCAACTGAGCATCATACTGCTGAACTCTGCTTATTATTAATGAAGAAATTTAAAATTATAACAAAAAATGTATAGTTTCACAAGATAAATGCTACTGAATCACCCACTGGCAGGAGGTGACGTGCACCTCAGAAGTGCGCTGTGCAGATGAGAATAACTTGGATACCTCCGTGATGAGCAAGATGCAAATACCTAGATAGATACTGTAGATAGTCGCATCTCATGATGGCCTAAAGGAAGCTCTGAAAGAACAGGAATGCAGAGCACTAAGCTGCATTATGCATAACAGGCGTAATTAATAGATTAAAGTTCCCTGTGAAACTTGCCTTTTAATGGTAATAAAGGAAAGAGACTGTAAATGGTGACATATATTGTTGTTTAAGTACATGTAGTTACTAGGAGGTTATGAAAAAGTTACCAATCTGTGCTGCTTCCTCCCTTTTTAAAAATTCAGAATTTATCCACATGAATCAATTTGCCTAAACAATATTAATTTTGCTTTTGTTGTAAAGTCATGTGGATCAGCCATTGATATTACTCTAATTGGATAGGGATGCTTGTAATCTTTTTTTTTTTTTTTATCTTTTTTATCTTTTTTTTTTTTCTTTTTTTTTTTAAAGCCTGCCAGCAAAATTGCTTTTTGGTGATGACTCTGCTTGAAAAGTGCTCTGCAGGGGCCCATTCCCAATTGATTATCTTTCACAGCTAATAGCTTCAAAGGCTATTTGGTGGACAGTCCAGTTTTACATTTAAATGTAAATCTTGATAGCCTTGACAGACTGATGATCAGAAAAAAAGAGAGGGGAAAAAAAAACAGTAAAATAAATGTACAGCTGGTATAACTTTCGCCAGAACCTCTGGGGCAATTGTAATAAAATTAAAATGGTTACAGTTTGACAAAGCTCTTTATAGTGGACAGTGAGTAAAAACTTGCCTGAAAAGATTTAGAATTAATAAGCTGCTAAATAGCGTGTCAGCCTTAAAAGTTCAGTACAGTGTCAATGGCTCCATTTGTTCTTCGTTTGGGTTGGGGACTAAAGTTCAAAGCACGGAGGCAGCACGGTAAGCAGGTCTCTTGCTGAAGCAGAGGGGCGCTTTGGCCGACCAAGGTCACATCTGCAGCAGGGCATCGTCGCAGACCAGGTGGCATCGCTTAGAAAAGCTGTGTCCGCATTCCCCATTTCCCACAAGCTGGAAGAGGCATCGCCGCTCCCGCTGGAACCAGATTTCTGCCTTTCAGTCACCGTTGGGTTGTCGCATCCTGCAAAGGGTTTTCCTTGAGCAGTTGGCCAGCGTGGCCGCTGCCACAGCAGGTCATGGTGACCTCCCTGTGCACGGGAGCTGCCAGCCCAGGGCACAGCCTGCTCGTGTCCTCTGCTGCTCGCGTCAGCAGCTCATTGCTGGCACACGGAAAGGTGTCCCAGATTTGACAGATATCTTGTTTTTCTTCTTAAGAATCTCACCAAAACTGAACTGGCCATATGCAGGCCATAACATATTCCCATGCCATACAGACCACGTTGAGGAGCGGGAGTTGCACACATAAAGGATGGAGCAGTTTGTCACTGCAAGTGCCCCAGTGGCACAATCTTGGGGAAGGGCTTTTCGCAGCATAAAGCTACTGAAATAAATTGCAGTCCAGAAGTAACTCAGGGTTGTTATCTCAGTAGCAACTTTTGAAGTTTAAGTGCTCCAAAACTCCTTACATGATAATATTTAAGGGAGTTTCTTAGTTTCTTAGTTGTTTGGTTGTGAGTCAGAGATGGAACTGCTTGCAAGCCTACAAATGCAATAGCTGCTGTGGCCTCATTAGACATCCTTGCCCTGTTGCTTACACCAAATGCTCCAAAGCCGTGATCAGAGAGTAGTGCTGGCTCCTTGACTCACTCCGACCCTGAAATACCGTGCAGAGGAGCTGCAGACTGAGCCTTGACCACTGCTGTCCTCACAAGAGCTGCCAGTCCCTGTGTTGACCTCTCAAAGCAAATGGGTGAAAAGGAAGAGCAGTTCCTCCTCTCCAAACCATCTCAAGAACTGTGAGTATTGCCTGAAAAAAAATCCCTGTTTCTATAGAAACTAAACTGCAAACAGTACCTGCTTGTTTTCTCTTACGTCATTCTCCAGTGTCCAAAGGCTCATCAATACTAGTTGACCATTTCCCATCATTTGCCAGATTTTCAATGGAAGAAAAAAGGGAAATGCTTGGCACAGCACTGACGAAATGAGATATTGAGACATCGTGGAAGAAAAGACCGTCTCTTTCAGATAAAGATGGAAAGGTAAAGAACTAAGGATAACTGTCGATAAAGAATTCCTGGAAAAGATGTTTGTCCCAAGTGAAAGCCACAGTAAGCTACTGGCATGATCTGCAAAGCCGATTCCTGCCCTCTATTTCCTCATTTTTCTTCACACCAGTTTCTGATAACATCGACATTAGGTCTATGGACTCTTGACAGTTTGTCCTGGCTCCTTCATGCACAACAGTGCAGCCACCGTCCTGCTAGGACCAGAATTTTATGGATGTCTCCTGCCCCTTTATGAAGCTGCTTAGCCATGCTTGACACCAGGATCAAGGAAGGAGAAGCACCTTCTGGTCTCCTGGCATTTTTAATAATGCTAATAAAAAGATTAATATGCGTTGTCCTCAGACTAAGCCTTCCTGTATTGCCTAAAATAGCACATTAGATGATTGAAAGGACCCAAAAGCAAATGGCTTATGCCACGAGGAAAAATAAGTTATGGTTTTTTTTTTTTTTGGGGGGGGGAGAAAAAAGAGATATCTCTATGACTACTTAAACAGAACAAGAATGTCACCAGGAACACACAAAAAAAGCAGTGATGCACAGAGATGTTGGATTTTTTTTGAGAAATACCTGTGTCCTAGCATATCCCGTGTCATGGGAACACACTCAAGAGCGGAGTCTCCTGCCCTGGGCTGGGTGTGTTTGGTGGAAGTGCCCCCGAGCAGGAGCCAGCGCTCCGAGGGGGAGAAGGAGAAGCCAGCTGGCTGTTTGCACAGTGCTGAGTCCTGGCTAGTGCAGCGCGGTCACAGGGGAGTATTTAAATTAGAATTAATCCTCTTTTCTTCCCAGTGTAGATAAATCTGCAATATAATAAATCCAACTATCAATCCAGTTTATATGAAAAGACATGATCTGAAAAATCCTTATGCAGGAAAACAAAGCTCTCCCTATATTCATATTTAAATATAAAATTCTATAGGAATCTTTCCATTGACTTCAGAGGCTTTTACATTAGACACCCCCCAGTTAAAATATGATTGATGATATGACTGGTACAAAAGCTAGTAGTAACTTTATACAAAAGAAACAAAAAATAAGTTTGTTTTACTTGTCCTTTTACCTGTTTGACATGTCAGTTTCCTATTCTAGGATAGATTTTCAAGTATTTGTTTCACAATTCCCTGACACATGCATGCATAATTGGGCTATTTGCATGTGTAAATTGCTATTATTTGCCATGCAGGTAATTCCATCCCTACACATTCCATTGTATGGGTTTGATTTTTGCATTTCTTAAGCAGGAATATTTGGTGCTGGGAAGAAAATGATACCCCACACGCAACTCTTCTGTTTACTGTGATAACTAACAGCAAGCATTAAAAACCTAACAAAGATAAGTAAAGACACCGTTAAAGCAATACTAATTCATACTGCTAAGAGAAAATCGAGTTCATCCAAAGGTTCTCCAGTCTGCCCCTATTCATGTCATAAAGATGATAGGTTCTTTAAAGAATAGAAGACCATCATTGTTTAAGTACAAACATAAAAACTCCACCATAAACTTAAGACTTTTCTTCTCTTTCAGTCTACATTGTGTTTTATTAGGGAAAAACAATTTCAAAGCATCTTTGGAGGGGACTTCCTGAAAACTTAATCCCTGCTCCTTTTAATGATGTTCTGTTTAAACAGTGCACATATCTTTCCGTAGTCATATTTGGTAAAAATCAGCGTGTTCAGTAATGGAAAATTTTGTGTGACCCCTGTCCTGCTTATTTGTTGAAATGCCTGGTCTAAATAAAGAAGGTATCAGTATGGTAATTGAGAATAGTTTGGCAATAGGGGGATAGTTAGCATGGCTGATGAGTTATGCCATCAATACCAAACTGATTTCTAAGATAAATGCAACCCTGAGGCACAACAAAGCACAAGTTATGGCCAACTGTCTGTGCATGTGATCATCTCAGAGTGATAATGCAGCTTAGAGTTGCTTTTATCACTAGCCTTGTAAAGCTTTCATTGTACTTTTTTTTTTCTGGAAAGAAAAAGATTAAATTAAAAAGACAGTGCAGTGTTATCAACTAAATTTTTAAGTTAGCTCAGGTATTAACCTAATCACTGAACAAGTTAGTCAGCTGACATTAAAGGAGTCTAAGAAAAAATGAAGTATAAATGATTCATTAGGAAAGCAAATAATTTGGGTTACAGTTACAGAAAGAGAATTTGAAGCTCCTCGGTGAACACATCATCTACTGTGTACAAACAGTTGATAATGTTATCAATGCAAAGCTGCCTCTGTGCTGCATTTAAAAGCAAGATGCCTTTATTCCAGCTTCCACTCCATTGGAATCTGCTATAAATACCTACTTTATAACACTGACCCAATATATAAATTGCTTAGTTCAAAAGAAAAGCTTTTTGGGGGGAATGAGGGGAATGGAGTAAGCGCAGTGTGTTGTAAAAGCTAAGTGGTTTTATTGGCACTTTAAAATACCCTTTTATGCTGAACTCTATCAGCTCTGATTATATATAACAACAGCAGTTATGTATTAAAAATGTGTGTCAATAGTTATACTAACACTGATTTGTCATTTGTGTGCCAGAGGTCCTAGCAGGCTTGACTGACAAAATCTAGCCACAGCTTTATGTTAAAGGGATCAAATGTGGGCAAAAGCAGTTTACTTGGTAAATTAATAAGAGGTCTCATCTCAGTTTAAATACAAAACTTTATATATACCAAGCACAAAAGTGCTGACACGTTCATTCACACATCTCTATAAGCTGCAGAAATCTTGACTGTCGGATCAAGTCACCACCCCATGGTGTTGGGGGCAGTTTATCAATGAAATAGTGAATAAAACCTCCACTAAAGATTAGGTAACAAGTTTATTCATACGTACACAGGATGCTGCCCATCCTGCTGGGCTCTGTGGTTTAGCGCATGGCCGGTGGCTGTGCGGCTGGATGCTGGTGCTGGTGAGACCTGTGAACTCTTAAAACAACATCCACATGACACGAGGTAAAGGCATGTGTTACCTAGAGATATTAATCTGTATATTTTTCATAGATCAGCTACTCGAAATCGGTGAGAAGGTTCAGTTTTACCTGTGCTTGAGGTAGTATGTAGCTGTTTGGGCAGCTTATCTCTCCTAAACTCCTTAAGTAATATCACAATTACTTGAAAAGGTCAGAAAAGCTTTTAAAGGTATGTTTTTAAAACAGTGTTGTATATAAAATAGTGAATAAAGTGTCATTGCACTTGACACAAATGAAACTGTCCTCAGACTGGGAGTGCTGAGGCACTTTTTGTGAACTGCCTTGCTCTGCTTCCGGGTGAATTCTCTGTCTGTGAAATGAAATATCACAGTTCACTCTTGGAATCTCCACCTTACCTATACGGTATAGAAATTATGATAAATGGCGTAAGCAATTTAGTATCAGCATTCCTAAGAGGTTGGTTTTGGTGAGATGTGGCTTCATGCCCTCTCTTTACAGTCACAGCTGGTCTAGGAGGAGTCAGATTGTTGACTTTGTATTGAGAACTGTCTCGCTGACTAGGGAGGTCTTCAGCATTTTTTTGTTTATTTTTGTATTTTTTTCCAGCTGTTTTCTTCTCAGCTGAAGACCAAGCAGCTAAATCCCTGCATGCTCAGCCAGCTGTTCTCACCGTTAGTAAGTGCGCTACGAACAACGTGCACAGCTGGAGAACATGAAACTTCTTGCCCACATAAAGACCAACCACCATCACCTTGGGAATCATTGATTTTGAATTGCATTGTCAAGGCCCTGCTTCTCTTAATTGCACAAAGCCTGGGCCCTGTGCCACAGGGACTCCGGGAAGGAATGTCAAATATTGCTAGTGACTTATGGGGTCAATGAGACCCCATAAGGATGGGCAGTTTGCAGAATTAGAGCTTTAGGATGACAAATACGGCACTGTCGCTTTATTAGTAAGAAATAATAACTGCAGAGCAGTTTTGCTTTAAAACACCATTTATAACTTTGCAATCTGAACTGAGGAGGATGGTCACAAAGGGTGACCATCACCTAATGAGGCTAATCACACCATCTTTATCAGCGGAGGGAAACAGTTTTCTTTGGAGGTGGCTTACAGCAGCATTAGCCTCAGTGCACCCATTGAAGAGCTTTGCCTTTTCTTTTGCTACACGGTGGAACTAAGATCATGAAGCTGTGGCCTGAAATTGGACTTTACATCCAATATAAAGGCAGGTGTTGCCTGATACTCCCTTCTTTCCTCCATGCTCACTTAGTTTAGAAGCACTGGTTCTCAGTTTTATAGGGAAAAAGTTTGCTAAACAGAGTGTATTATTATTATTTCAAAAGAAGCTGAATTTTCTTTGGAAATTGCATGTTTCGGTGATAATCTCTGAGTAACCAGCTTGTTATTCAAGCGATGCCTAGATTCTTCTGGCTGCAGATACTGTGTTCGGGAGGATCCGTGTCCTGATTCTCCAGTTGTGTACAAAATTCATGAAACCAAATACAGAGCCATTTCTGTTAGTAGCCTTAAGATGTCACTCACTGACTTGGCCTTGGCTTTTCCTGCCTTTTTGCAGCAGAGCTGAGGCTGGAGAAACGGAAATGGACTGTTATTTTTAACACATATCCCCCTCCTACAGTGGCTGACAGACAAGGTGCTGATGTCAATTGACTAGTGTTACAGGCATTAATTAAGTCAACTAAAAGTCCTTTTAGTTTCTTTTTCCTCTGCAGGGACTACTCGCCTACATAAATGGGAGATGCAGGAGAGCAGGAGAGCTCAGGAGCGATGAGCAGTTCCAGGAGGAAGCTGGGCTTTGGGAATCAGCAGAAAAATCTGTGAATTTGCTCATGTTTTAATGAGTTGCATGAAGAAATGCTCGTGTGAGAGCCTCATCTCCCCGTGTGCTCTATCACAAGGGTTATGTTAAGCATCTCCATGTTTTTCACTTCTCTTCTGACTCACTTTTTGTTCTATCTATCAGCACTGCAGGGTCTCCCTGTGCAGTATGCTGAGCTGCTGTGGTGCCATCATGATCCTTGCTCACTTCCCCTTTGACCAAATTAGTCTATTCAGAAAATGGCTCTTCTTACCACCCGGTTGGGATGAGTTTTGATTTCTGTAGTGAGGTTTTTGCATTGGAACAGTGCATGGGTGGAGCTCCAAGCTTCTAGAAATAGCCATAAGCCATGGCAAGAGGTGGTGAAATCGAGGAATGCAAGTCCCTGCCAGAAATGTTAAACTAATATGTTGCATTTTACACTTGCAATGGGCTAAAACTGTGCTGAGACAGCAGACGTGTGACAAGTAGGTCCAGGCCTTTGACCACAGAGCCCTTCGCTCGCACTCCCCTTGGGTTTGCTCAGGGTCGCTCTAGGCTTTACTGAAGTCAGAGAAACCACCATCACTTTCAGTGATCTTTAGGTTAGAGCTCTAGCATCCACCATACAGCTGGGATGAGGGCCAGATTTTTGTCTTTTCTGCTAAGTATATTCAGGTACTGCAAAGGAGTGGAAATCACAAGGAGCTTCTCTCTGCTAGGAAGGGAATAGGATGTGCAGCATGATGCTGGAGCAGCACTGTAATAGATAAAAGTTAAACTGGGAAAAATGTTCTGACTGGGTTTCAGGTCCTTTGTCTATATTTATTTTTTAAATAGATGTAGTTGCTGTTTTTATGGAAATACAACTCTTTTGTTTTAATATTTTGTCAGTGCAGTTAGATTAAACCTGCCTTTATTGCTAGGCTATTATTGCCTATTCAGACTGTATAATACACTATCAATAACTCCATATATGTATTTTATTCCTATAATTAAAATACATACAGCTTCCTCAGCTCAAAGCATAGCTTACTGAAGCACAAATCTCTGATAAAATCTGTCAATTCTGCTGTTTTTTTCCCACTCCTACTAATTGTTCTATTCTGCCTCAAAAAAGCATTATCCCAATACCATTTCCATGTAATTTTGTAGTTTAATTAACTGGGATCTGGTCCACGTCGTCTTTACCAAAAGAATTATTTTAAATATACCAGTCACCTAGTACCTTCTAATAGAATCATCTGTTGTTCCTACCCAGAATATCCGCAGAAGCCAGTCATGCAGCCGCGCGCTGTGAACTCGCAGTTAGGCTGATGTGACAAGTCGTGTGTCAGCAAGGCCATCGTCTCGCATCTCCTTTTGCCGCTCCTCAGTTAGGATTCATAGCACGCTTGTCTTTGCACATATATACATATAAAGATGGTGTCCCATTTCCTAGAACTATATTTAACAGTGGAAAAAAAAAATTATGGCCGAGGGGAGAGGACTGGATACCTTTTTAATAATACTTGTTAATTAAGAAAATCAATGTGCATAACGAGATAATGAAGTTTTGAAACGCTGATGTTAAAAGTTTAGATCTTCAAGAGAAAAATGTATTCACATTTCATAATGTTTATTAAGAAGGAAGGAAAGAAGGAAAGAAAAAAAGTAGTAAGAATGATAAATACGACGCAATGTGAACTGCATAGTGAAAGTACTGGCCGCAGCTACAGCACACGTCTCTGATTCAAGGTTTACTGCTCTGCCATGCTTGCATGAACCTTCTTGTGACCTCAAGCAAGTTACTCCCATCTCACTATTCTTCCATTTCCTCTTTCTGTAAAATGATATTAATAGCACTTCAGCTGCAGAGCAGGTTTATTGTACGGGGCTTAATGAATGTTTGTCCCTCTCTGATTGAGATTCTTTCCTGCTGGAGGCAAGAATTTTAAGCAGGTTGATTAAATATAAAAGGTTTCTAACTCGGAAACTATTATTAAAAGCAGAAGGAATTATTTCTTAGGGAATTTTTAATTTGATGTCCATTAGAATTGTCTTCTGCTTTCATTCTTTAGTAAATTTATTTCACAGGGAAATTCTACTCGGCAACACTCTTAACTTTTGAAATAATCCAAGACAATTAAGTAATAGATTTACTTTCACTGCCCTGAAGAGTAGCAAATAACAGCCATTCTGCAGTCAGAAAAAATGTCACTGTGCTATTAACATAGTGTCAGTGGCAAAAAAAAAATAAAATTCAAATATTTGGCCAGACCCAACCTCCCTTCCCAGAGGCCTAAAACTGTGATATTGACCCAAAGCTGTGACCCAAAAGCTCAGACATGCGTTGAGCACATGGCAGGGGCAAGGATGAGGTTGGATCCTTCTTTTCCAGAAGAGTTTATTGGTAAGAGCCATTGCTGAGAAAAGAGTCCCCGTCCTTTGCTGCCTTCTGTCCCAACGGATCCAGAGGAAATTTAATCCATGGGGAGGGTTACCTGGTGGGCTCTGCCCCAGCAGCAAGCACGTAGCCCCTTTCCTAGTGACAAAAAGACAGATACTGGTCTCTGGCCTTGCTCTTAGGACAGTTTCTGTGATTTATGTTAAACCATCTTTAGACAAAACCCAGAAACTGTCCTAGGAACAGGGCAGAGCACAAGAGCTGGCGCTTCCAGGTGGCAATCCTCGCTCTTCAGCCGTATGTCTTGGAGAAAGAAAATTAGCAATCATTAGGTGAAGTGAGAGTATTTTTAATCCTTGCAGATCGAAGTGAGTAGTGTGACTCTCAAAAATATAAAGCAGGCATAACATGTCCTTAATCTGATGCATATTCATCTTGTGGGGTAGGTGGCCCAAAAGCCAGGGTCATTCACGGGCCCATCCAGACACCCTGAAGCGTGCTCAGAAATTGCTTGTGTTAACACGAATGAAGGTACTTGCAAACCCAAGGAATTTGCTACTGGAGCTGAACACCCAGCTCTAACTCTCTTCCAAAAAGTTTGCCATAGGCTCACACTTTATAGCTATTTTTTATGCCTCCATTAAAAAAATAAATAATCTTTATCACAGTAATAAAAGAATAACTACACTGTTGTGCTCCTGTATCATGAAAGGAGAAAACTGTAATGACTCCTTAAACTTTTAGGAAAACTTCAGGAAGTTCCCTGAAAGCTACGTATGGGCCTTTCTGGAATCAGTTCCCTTTGACCATGAGATGAAACAGCCCGAGTTTTCAAATAACTAATTTTACATATATGTTTTCACACTGGTGTATAATGCTTCTACTGAATGACTGCTAGAAAATCTGAGAGTTTTTATAGGGAAGCTGTACAGCCAGCTCTGCTGCCCTGCAGTTCGTGTGAGCACCCAACAACATCTGCCTGCATCTACGGCTGTGATACAGACACTAGCAAGGTGCTGGCCCTCACTGGATTCAAATATTTATTGCAAAATTGAACTAAAAGTGCTTCATGAATCAGGTGTATGAACTGAAGTTAGCAGTTATATAATCTCTGTTCTGTAGATATGTTGAAAAGCTTGGCAGGATGTGTGCAGCAGCCAAGGCAAGTGTTACAGAGCACAATTGTGACTAAGGGATTATATAGCTGCTGCTGGTGGCCGGGGACAAAAGACGCGATGTTTTAAGAGGTAGCCGAACAGAAACCGTGGTGTTTCCATTATCATACAAACAGGGCTTAAAGTCCTTGTCTTTCTTCCTGATGTGTTAAAAGCAATTAGAGTGCTTAATAAAATTCAGGGACAAGTTTTGTTTTGCTCAGAAAATGGAATGGATGGAGCCTCTTCAGAAAGCTGTGTTACAGCTAAGAAAACTAATCCACATGTGTTTCTTATGCTCCAAATTGAAATGATGGATAACAGAGGGTTTATGAATTGGACAAAGAAAATTGGATGAAGAAAATAGAAGGGAATGTATAAAGAAAACTTTTGCTTTGGGAATAACTGCTCTAATATGCAACATAGATGTGACCAGCAAATCTTCCCTTTTTATTCCACTTTGCTATGATTCAGTGACCTCACACATACTCCTAAATCTAACCTGGTTCTCTTGCTCGTGATGTCAGCTGCAGAATAAATAGATCAGTGTTGGGAGTCGGCGTGGTGACACGGGAGCAGTGCTTAACCTGGGGTATTTATAGGTGCTCAACACGTCAGCGAGGGTGTCGGCAGCCTTCATTGCGCTGGACACCGCTGTAACGCGAGGAGCAGCGATGCACATGGAAACCCACAAAAAGGAGGAAAGGTCATTTGCTGTCTTCCCTCCTCAGATGTCCTGAGACACAGAAATGATAGAAATTGCTGAGATCATAATTTATCATCACACTTAACAAGTGAACCAACTTGTTTAGCAATCCTTGCACTCAGCTGAGGAGGTTGATGCAGAGCTGTACAAAATGATGATTGCCAGAAAAGGTATAACTGGTGCCAGTTTTGCCTTGGCTTGGTGTCCAGGTTACAATCAGACTCAGTTCAGGGAGATTTTAAAGGTTTGCTTATGTTTCTGTATCAGGAATAATATTGTTTTCTTTCTTTTTTGGCAGAATGTCAGGTGGGTAAACACTTGAGTGTCAGCTAATTCCTATGGCTTTTGAGAGCTGTTCATTGATGAAATCCTCCGGTTACTCATATCCTGTAAATCGAGAAGTAACTACAACATTAACACGAAATCTCCCAGTTGAAATTGGAAGTTACACGGATCTTTTGCTATAAAAGAATAATAATTATAATTTCTTGAACCTTGTTCAGAATTTCATATTAAGTTTGGATGTTAAAAATTAAAAAAAAAAAAAAATCACTTGTCATTCA
Source organism: Crypturellus tataupa (assembly GCA_034781795.1). Taxonomy (NCBI): domain Eukaryota; kingdom Metazoa; phylum Chordata; class Aves; order Tinamiformes; family Tinamidae; genus Crypturellus; species Crypturellus tataupa. The sequence continues at coordinate 1,838,534 of JAWLRI010000180.1, read as the reverse complement.
ATTCCCTTAAAATAAATTGAAAGACTTTTTCTGGTAACTCATGTCATATTGTGTCTTTTTATCTCTATTACATCCTGGAATGCTTAGGCAATGCAACCAAAACCCTTTCTCATGTAAAGTATGCTTAAGAAGCAACGTTCTCTCCTTTTTCCAGTTGCTGGTTTCTTCTAGCACTGATGCGCAATTGCACATACAGGAATTTACATAAATTGAGGCTGCAGTGAAAAATAAGGTTTCTGATATTCTTTCACAGAAATTAGTAATTCTTCAGGCTGTCTGCAGAATTATCCAAATTCATTAAAGGTAATTTCTTCACACACACCTCTTAAGAAAACCCTTAATTTCTAGTTTTCTGTGCTAACAATACCTATATATGTTTCAGCTGCTGATCTCCCTCTAACTATTACATTCCCAATCACTTTGCTTCCATCAGAGGAAGCAATCAGAAAAAGCTGTCATTGCCCCTCAAGGTTTCTCCTTGGCTAATTGGAGTTTTTGGCTCTTTATCCTGATGATTAAAAGAACAGCTGAGTGGAAGTCAGAGCACATTTACAGCGCTGACACATCCCGCTCTGCTGTTTTCTTTGCACTGATTAATTTAGCAAATGAAACTCCCCTAAACTCACATAACATTTTGCCTATATAAAACTACTTTGCTATATAGTTATGAGTAAGCCCTTGGTAAACTACCTTGTAGATAATTGCATCAGGATAACAAAAGCTTTTTAAGATCCTCCTTTTCGTTGAAAAGTATTTTCCGGTAAAGTAACATTTTGTGTTGGAGCATATAGATTGCATGAAATGAAACAGCCCTTTTGAAGAAGCTGCCCCTTTTTTAGTGTATGAGAAAAACAACTGTTACGGTTTACACTCTTCAATCAAGGTAAGCGTGTTTGTCTAAAGTATTACTGCAGCTTGGCTTGCAAACACTTCAGGATTGCTTACTGGCTTTCTATATATAGGCTCCTCTGTGGAATTGCCTTTATCAAAACTTTTGGGAAAATCTTTAACAGAATCTGAGAAACTTGCCTAATTTATGCAGTTATCTTTCCCCTTGTATTGATTCCCTCCATGATATACTTTTATTCTCCATGTCTGTGATAACCTAGAATTAAAACTGAAGCATTTCTATTTTATGCCTGTAACTGTTGTTAGAAGAGAACATGTGTGTGTGCGTAAAAGCTGTAATATAAAACCTAGTATAAAACTGTCCCAAATTTACAAGACAGAAATTTCTAAATGGCCAAAGACTTATCTTACTGGAATTTTTAGAAACTACTTTTAAAGCATTAACTATTCTTCCACTTTTTGCAATGAAATAATTTTGCGTGAACCAGTGAGCTCTCTGGTTTTGAGAGAGAGAGAAGTGTTGGGGACCTGGTCCCCACATCAAAACTGTCCTGGAGAGAGCAACCATTGATGATTTAAATCTTCACAACTTTATCTCTTTGTTTGCTGCTTGGAATGCTATTGATACCTTCTTTGTCTTTGTAATTGTTTTAATTAGCCACCCAGCATGGGCCCCTGACAGTGCTTGTGATAGAGCATTATGGACAACCCAGCAGGATAGTGAGTCTGTTAACATGAAACACAGACATTATGGCAAGCTTAATTTCTTTTATTTGTGTCATTTTTTTTCTGTCTGTTTTGTTTGAGGGTGTGTGTGTGCAGTATTATTCGATGGAATGAGAATAACTTTCCAAGCACCTTGGCCTTTTAAAAAGGGAAAGAAGCGTGAAGGCGCCATCACAAACAGTTCTCAGAGATTCTACAGTTAAAATGAATATTACTACAAATCATTTCTAGAGGAGAACAAAACGTTGGCCATATTGATCAGCCTTTTCATACATCATGTCTTCAGCAATTAGACTGGTATTTATGTTGGTTACTGTACTCTCAATTCTACAAACTTCTTCTTAATTACTATTTTTTGGCTCGGCAACATTTTTTGTTCTTGTTGACCACATCCTTCTTTTGTAAATGGAAATCTGGATGTTCAATTATGATGCAGATCTGCAACTCATTAGCAGGAAGCTTTGGTACTGTCACCATTGGAAGACAATTTTGCCCTTTCACTGTGAGGGATTGTGTGACTATGTTCTGGAGAAATCTTAAGAGATAAACAATGTCAAAATGTCAGGTTTTTACAGTATAGATTTTTAAAATAGTTTTATGCTTCAGATAGAAGAATGTGAGTGCAGATTGGGGGAGAGGTACTTCATAAAAACAGTAGTTTTCTTTGAATCAGGATTGTTCAAATTAGCTCAAGGTCAGTCCCTGGCAATTATTACCTCGCTTCAGCTGGTGCCGGACATTAATAAAAGCATCTGCTTTATTAACCAGGAATCTAGGAAATCTGGGGGCAGGGGAGGGGGCTTTTCCTTACCACATGCTGAATTTCTAGCTTGTTAGCCTATTTGTTTCATTTTTATTGGCCTCCTTGGGAAATGTTTGTGATAAGGTATTAGTCTGTGACTTGATGGACCAGACAGAAATTGCTGTTGTCTTTGACAGAGGCAAATACAAATGCCTGGACATCGCTCTGGTGGGTTACCTCAAAGGTGTTGCTTATTTTCAGAGTTGCCTCTTGTGCTTTTTCATGCCCCTCAGTCAAGGGGAAAAGGTGCGTAGTGAGGGACGGCTTGCTCAGGGGGGTTGCTTCTTAGGGAAGGCTTTAATCATAACTGCTTTGAAGAGACCCCGTAGGGCCCACAGGAGAGCGAGGGGAAACCTGTGCAGGGTGAAGGTGGAGCGGGATGGGATGTGGGTTTTGAGGGGTCGTGGTTGGCCAGGGGGTTCCCTCCAATTCCCTTGTAGCAGGTGGTTGAACAGGAACGCTTTTGCACCTTCCACATGGCAATTTGCATCTCAGAGTTTGCAGGTAAATTATCATCCTTTTCTATTGATGTTAATGCTCCAGAGGTGGCTCTTGGCTCTGAGCCCTGAGCCAGGTCGGGTGAGATGGCAGCAGGAGCCTCTTGGCCTATGTAAAAGACCAGGAATCAAAGCTGTGTTAGCCAGGGACAGTAATGAGACCTACAGCTGTAAATTGATACATCAGAAAAGTGTTGGGAGGATAAGAAATCCCCCCTGCCATTAAAACCATGGAAGAGGTACATGAGAACAGGAAGGCCAGGAGCATGGCCTTACGGGGAGTGCAAGGGGGATGTATTCCCACAGACAGGTGCTTTGGTCAGGGAGGGAAGTAGCAATGTCTTCACCAGCCAGGCTTGGTCCACCTCCGAGACAGTCTCAGATACCAGTTTTTTGAGTTTGTCTTCAGCGTGACCCTATTTCCGTTGCTGTCAAATGTGAGAGAGGCACCTGCAGCTGCTGAGACCCCCCAGCATGGTTGACTTGCATTGGCAAAGCAAATGCATGGAGGAATTTTTGAGGAACCTGGCTGATGGTAATGTAATAACCTTAATTTATGTGATACCATAAATGCAGCTGGCTGTGGGCAGCACGAGTTCAGTGACATGACAAATAAGAGGCAGATCGTTACTTTAATTAGCTCAGGCTCAAAATTAGTTACCCAGAACCCATTGAAGTCAGTGGAGCACTTCACACAGATCTCCCTGGTTTCCATGTCAGGCCCCTGAAGGATATCGAGGCTGCTGAGGGCACTTCAGCCCATGGGTTGATGTTGGGAATGGTCTGGGGCAGTGCCAGCTCAGCCAGCTGCTGCCTACCCCTTCCTCCGTCCTGCTCTGCTTGCTCCTGTGCTTGGCCTAATTGTGGGGCCTTGTTTGGGCTTTTTGTTGGTTGTTTTTTCCCTTAAGCATGGATGAGTTTCTTGATAGGGCTGGGGCCAAGCCAAGGGGAAGCAGGGGCAGCAATTCCACATGTGGTTCCTCCTTGCTCAGTGTTTTCTGATTTCGGACTACAGTTTAAACTGGGCATCGTTCACAGAGGGAAGGTTGGGGATCCCACAAAACCAAAGAGGTTTTGTGGGATCCCCAGCCTCAGGGCGAGGGGCTGAACACCTGAATTAAATGCTCACATAGATGTTGTGAGAGTCCCTTGTGAGGGAGTAAGCAAAACCCAAATAAACTCCCAAAAGTAGCCCTTCCAGATGGTGGATAGAGGTGGAATTTCTCCAGCTTAAAGCAAAATTGACACACTATTAAGAGACGCTTTTACTCTCTGTGATTAAGATTGAAGCCATTGGTCTGGAGTCAATTTCCTCTTCAGACAAACCTTGTTCACTGATTATTTCTAGATGATGGAGGCTCCTCTAAAGCAATAGTAGAGGGTTTTGGTGTTCCTCATTCTGGCTCATAATGTATAAATAATAGCTGTGTTTAGAAAGGAATCCAGAGCAGAACTCTCCTGGGTGAGGAGGCCTCAACATAGACAGTTTAATTAGTTCTTACTCAATACTTGTTAGGCAACAGAGGCTCAGCAAAATCCACATTGGAGGCTGTTTTCATGGGATGCTGCTTGGATCTGACCACTCTGGACAGGGAATTTCATTTTTTTGTATGGTGGAAATACTGAGTGGGGAAGCTTTGTGAGTAAACACGAGATGCTGGGGTGCAGTAACCAGGCTAGGATCACCTGGGCCTCTCCTCCCTGCCCAGGCATACACCTTGGAGAGTCTGCAATATAAAAATAATAAATGATAAAAAATAGTTATAAAACTATACACTGACAGGGCGCTTGCAGCAGCTGCTACACTGGGGAGGGGACTTCTGGCAGCCTCAGCGCTGGCCGAGCTCTGCACGAAGGGGCTTCTCGCTGCGACGTGCATGATGTGGCCGAGCTATTAATTCCTCGCACAACAATTTCTGTAGCGATGCATTTGCCAGCTAGCAAAAGCTAGCGGGAGTGCAACCATCTAATTGTAAAGGTCGAGTGATTATTTTCCAGTTTTCATTTTGAACTAGATGGTGAAATGTTTACATCTCCTGCAGATATGATTGATGTGGAGAGCAAACAAGAAAAAATCTTTTACTGGGTCAACAGGTTACTTACAAATGTGTAGAAAGGTTAATCCCAAAGCTTCTGTCCTCTTTAAGCAACCATTGTTATTTATGTATTCATAACCCTGGAAAAATCATAAAGACCTTTTCCCCCTTCCCAGGAAGTTATACTCATGCATTTACCTGTTACAAATGGCTAACTAAAGTAATCCGCGATTTTTATGACCTCTCACTGCATTTTCAAATGAGTTTTTCTGCAAGAGCTGGGTGAGGTATTGCTTTCTGCTCAGGTGTAACCAAAGTCCCGGGTCATCCATTTGAGAACGTTGTTGCCTGTGAGATATTAATTGCTTCCCAACCCTTAGAACTGTTCCAACTTCCAAAGGTTAATGGAGCAGATAGATTTAGGACATGTTCCTAACCGCACAGGTTATCCTCCCTTCCAGAAATATGACACTCACTGGAGATGGGTCATTCATTTTTATTGTTTAAAATGTAATGAAGCACGACATTTATAATCCACTAGCTGGGAACATCTTACTTGGGGGGAAAGGGGCTGCGATGCACTGCGTTTTGGGTGTTTGCACAGCCAGCGTTGTGCTTGGTCTCTGGAATTGGCCATGGAAGCACGTGCTTAGCTAAGGCGGCCGGTCACCAGTGCAGGACAAGCCCAGCATCCCCAGCCCTGCTGGCACCACAGCCCTTCTAGGGCAGGTGGTTTGCAAAGCTCACACAAATGGCAGAGCCCAGACTGATGCCAGGGATATGCAAAGCTGCACTGAGCACACACAACCCAGGTGGCACCTGGAAAAAGCGATAAGTCTGGCTTTAGCGACACTGACTGCAGTGACCGTGTGTCCTGTTTGAGAGCCAGGCCATCCGGCCTCCACGTTTTGGGAGTTCCCGACCTCTTTGGAGCAGGCTCTGGGTTGCAGTACGACGGGCTGATGCCGGCTCACCGTCCCGTAGTGTAAAATACACACAGCTGAAACCTGGAGTGAAGTGTTAGCTTCTTTAAATACCAGCAGGCCGGGACCCTTGAACTCTGTGCCAGACGATGCTCTTGAGCAGCAACAACAAATTCCCCATGTGAACTTCATTAGCCACTCCTAATTTTCAGAAGTTATCTAAATTCTATCTATCATAAACCCTAGGCAAAACAAGTGCTAAGTTTTGATAAATATTGGATAAGCCTCAGGACTTAGTGAGAAGATTCATGAGGGTCCCCTTGTCCCTCCCCCCACACGTAGGCTCTGGAATTTTAAAAATATTTGCACAGGTTGTGTATGAGCAGTGTGTGTGGACACGTGGCTGCCCGTAGCACGGATAACCTCCAGCTTCTCGTCTTTGTCTTGTGCAAATGCAGGCTGGAGTTCAGCTTGCCAGGTTACCAGACCCATCAGGGACCAAAAACTGCATTAAAGGAGGCTAAATGTGCCCCTTTACTCCATTTAAGGTTTTGGCAAATTAATGTAATCTATGTTCCACGCAACAGCAGAGAAATATTATTTTTTTCTGGTTTCACTGTCTGTTTATGTCAATAAAGTCGAATATTTTATAGGCTGAAATTGCTTTATACAAATGTCACACCTGCTGTCCCAGAATCCACTAAAAACAGTAATAATATTTTCAGAGGGATTTGAAAAACAAATGAGAGCTCTCACTGTTGGCCTGGGAGAGAGCCATGTGAGTGTCCAGCATCACTTGCCGTCCCAGAGAAGTCAGTCGGTTTCTGTGCAAAGTCATCTGTCCAGCCTTTTCAGTTCCCTTTAACAGCAAAGTCCCAGATAAATACTGCCCTCCAATGCATCTGTGATTTTCCTTGGGATTTGGTGGCAATCTTTATGCTCCAAGGTCTTATCTTGCTGAAGAATCTGTTCCAGCATTTCGGACTACAGTGTACCAGTAAAATGCAGCCTGCTTCATATTTGTATCCAGCTCTACCTATTTTGAGATGATGGTAGGAGCTGAGTTTTTCATTTATTACTCGTTTTATGTCAAGAATATTCAATATTCAGTGGAATTTTACTCTATAAATTAACTTTAGTGTCTCTAATGCTCTGAGTGTGTTCACTCCTGGCAAATCATGTGAGCCACCTACTTCCTTCACCCAGTTTCTAAACAGAGCTGTTGCATCTTACTGTAGTAGCCCAACATATTGTTAATCACATATATGTGTATGTTGCCCACTAATGATAAACTGCAACTGCTTGGGTTAAATTCTCTAATAGTTTTCTTTCTACATAGTTTCTAAGCCTATTAAAGGACTCGGGAGCATGTTAAGGCTCCACTGCTATCATAATAAATATAACATTCCTCCTCAGGAACCGGCAATCTGGCAATGCAGCTTCTAGACAGATCTAGCACAAGAGCCTGCAGACTTTCTGCTGCCAGGGCCTGTCCCGCTGGCCAAGGAGACTGTCAGCAGGAGCACTACAGCAGACTCTGCTGCCCATGCAGAGGGGTGGGAAATGATGTGAATATTATTTATGATGCCTTGTGGCAGAAAGTAACTTCACAGATATTTTGCATTGTGGTATTCAACTTTATAAGAATTTTATGTCTTCATTGCACAATGATATTGAGGATGAAATGATTTAAATACCTCAGACAAACAGTGACTAGCAGTAGATAAATAGATCAAGAGCAATCAAAATAGCAGCACATACTACTGTGGAGCTAGGAAGAAGGTAGATGAAAGTGACAGGATTGCCAAAGAGCCTGTGCAGGGCTACACAGTCACAATAAACCAGTTATGGTGCTGGACCCGTGTATTGAGGACAGTCATTTAACAGAATTTCTTCACTACTGCATTTGGATTAATTCAATCCTGTGCAAGGCCTTATCAGGAAGAGCTGTCAGCAAAGAATTCCAATAATCCAATCAGGAGGTCATGAGTGCAAGAATAAGTATCTACAAATCGGATTGAGAGCGCCAAACCTAAAGCCAAGCAATATTCCAGAGATGGCAGAATAGACTATTTCACCACATTGCTGATATAATTAATGGAGATTGATAAGTTCATCACAACACCAGCATTTTGTTTGTTGTGCTAAAGGGTGATAAATCTAAAATCCTGACAAAAAGGCAACTGAAGAAAGCAAGGAGTGTAAATTAGGGCAAAAATAGCAGCTGAACAATCAAATCTGTCATGTTAGAGTCTAACTGTGCAATATTATAAATATTAAATATTTTTAAGCATGGAGGGCCCTATCCTAGCCAGTGTCACATTAAGTATAAAACCAGTTGATGTCTGGGTGGCAGCTTGAGACTGTCATCGATGCCAGGACTGGCTGTGCAATGTAGTCTCCTGAAACCAAGAACTATTCAAGAGTTCAGATACTCAGAAACACCATCCAAATCAAGCTGCTCTTGGGAAGAAATATTTCACATAAATTACTTAAACCTTAATCACTTTTCATGGCTGTTGTGCATTTATTGATGTATTTATTAAGTCACTTAGCCTGAGCTGTTTTATGAAAATATGAAGCTGTCCATAACTGGACAACTCTGTTGGATTGAGTAAGCCCAACTTTAAATCTGATTTCACATATCTGTGTGCTGTTGTGATTTGTTCCTAGTAGCAAAGAACAATCTCAAAAAGGGCAATGCAATACGTGCTCAGGACTGTGTTTTGACTTGGAAGGACATTATGAATATGCGTATAATTTTAACATGTGTTTTGGCCCAATAGAAAGCTGGTATTCAGTCAGGACAGACTTGGGGACGTTTAGCTTTCCAAGTCACAGGTTCGTTCTTTGAGAACAGTTTGTGTTCTGGGGATTGGTAGTGAGGAAGAAAGCGCCAGGGTAGGTGCTGGGAATAGAGCTTCCCCGTTCCATCTAAAGCAGTTAAAGGTGAAGTTCTTCCCCTTTCTGACCACAGATGCAGAGACTACATTTCTCTATCTATTGCTTGTTTTATTGCATTTTGGGGCCACAAGACAGTAAAGTCTGACTGTACCAATAAAACAAATCTATTATGAGATCAAGTGAGAGATACCAAATTTAATTTCCTTTACACAGGAATAGCTGAGAGTTGATTTGGTCCTACTGCTGACCACATAAAGGCTTTTCTGATCCAGGAGGTGTATTGTAAAACCTTGTATTTCTAACCTTTAACATCTTACCAAGAGTACTGTCCATTGGTTTCACATCATTATCTGAGTTTAAATACTTCTCATCTGAGCTTGTTCTTCCTTAATCTTTAAACCTTGCTTAGTGCTACCTTCATACTTAATCATTCTCCCGTGTTGCAAAGCACTTGGGGATCATTCCAATGATAAATTTCAGCTTCATCAGCTACTGACCCACATACTCTCTGCAGTCGGATTGCAACTGCTCGTCCCCGTGGGTCCAGGGGGTAACGCTATAGTTAAAGAGCAGCTGCTAGCGAATATAAGCTCCATGGAGTCTGTCATTAAAGGACAACTGATGCCCCATATTAACTGAATTGCTCTCCAAGGAATTTCAGTGATAGAAATAAACCTTTTTTCTCAGGAGAAACTATAGCCCTTCTGACTTGTCACAGCTCAGCACTGTGCTTGTCCTGACAAATGTCTCATCCCATACTATAGTCGTGCCCATAAGGGCAGTGACTGAGGTTTTGACCCCATCTAGTTTGTCAGGATTCCCCATGGAGAGCAGAGATGCTTCTGCACAGGTCACAAAATAAAGTTGCATGATTATACTTATTTACTCAGCTGATGATTAAAGACAAATGGCGGTAAAATTTAAAATATCCTCTTACATGTCAGTGAAAATGGATAAAAGAAAATAATCTCATGCTTGGTATATGATTAACCTGTGGAATTTACTGCAGTGGGATATTACTGAGTCAAATAGTTTAGTAGGATTTAAGGATTAGACACATGAATAAGAAGAGCATTTACTAGTTACCTTCTTTAGATTTACAAAAAGTAATTTCTTCCCTGTGCAATTTGATGCATAAGGTGAATAAATGATCATCAGCATGAGGAAGAGCAACATCTCCCTCACTTCTCCAGCCTGTGGTTCGCTGTGGGTCCCCAGGACGACGTCCTTCCTTCCTGGAGAAGGATAAGGTATCCCTGGGCTTGTCAGTCAAGGCAAAATGACAACCGTTCCACACCAACCGATGCTCTTGATTTTTCCCCTGTGGGTCAGGGCAGTGCTATTTGCCAAGAACAATTCACAGCAATTTGGGCTCTTGCCCTCCCAAATTTTTATTTCTCTTCCATAACTTCAGAAAACCCAGCAGTGTGGTCACTGCTTAACTGCCCTTCCTCAACAGTCAGTATAATTAATGGACAAGCTTATTTATCAAAAGTTGTTAGTAGTTAACAAGCCCCAACTCCTATTTAACTCGCTCTGTAACCTGCCTGAAAGCAGCGCTGCACTCTAAACATAATCACCTCTCAATGCTTTTTATTTATTTATTTAGAGTCAGTATAAACACCATGGGCCAGAACCTCTGCTGATTCATTAACACAGTTCCAGTGGCAGGGATCTGTTGAAATCAATGGGGCTTTACTGATTTACTTCCCCTGAGAATCACCTGGTAAAATAAATTCCAGACAGGAGGTACTATATATATATACACACACACACATATAAATATATATAAATGCGCATGCAGAAGTCAGATAAATTGATATTTGTATGTTGACACACATTTGTATGACACACATTTTAGGGTTACTATGTATAGAAATCATAGTCCCTTTAACAGAAAACCTAACCACTAATCTGACTTATTAAATCTGATTTATATTTGTTAAAAAAAAAAAAAACAGTCAGGTGACAACTAACTGATGAGTATCTTTATTTGCTTTGCTGTAATCCTGCATTTTTGTTTTGCACGAGTAGATATGATGTTTCACTGTTTTAAGGTCAGAGTCTAATTTCAGATGTCACAAGAACGGTAGTGTACTAAAGGCACACTGCCGCTTTGTGTGTATGCAAAGGGAAAAAGCAGATATTTTGCAACACTGAACTCCTCTGTAGTCACCGTAGCTATGAATTGTCCTGTCAGCCTTTAAAAAACAGCAGCAGCAATAACAACAAAAAACCTTAAATGAAGATTTTGCAAAATGATTTTCAAACTGTCATCTTCGCCTGACAAGTTTTTTAGTAAATTTGCACTAGTCTTAATTTTTTTTCTTATTGATGTTAGTAGTCAGAAAACCATGTAAGATTTTGCTTCAAGTGAAATGAATATGCATCCAATTTCCTGAGGCTGCAATTCATAGCACGTGTGGAAGATGGATTAAGTTTAAACAAGTGGATTTCTCTTAGGAGAGAGCTAGTGTTGTATATTTTAAGTGCATAATCTCAACCGGCTCCTTTCTCTGCCTCTTCCCCCTCTCCCCCAGGATGAAAGCACAACCCCAAACTTGACAATTATTTCTATGCGCTTTGGTGATGCAGCCCTGTCCCTTAAGACCCAACTACTGTACTATGACTTATTATAATGCTGTGCCATGAAACACCTCATAAAAATAATGTTATTTCCTCTGCTTTCTTCTGGACCTTTACAAGAAAATTGCTTTCAGTCTGCTTAAATCCTGTTGCTTTTCAGCACGGCCTCTCACAAATAAAAGAAGTGTAGCTGGCTCGGCTTATGGGAACAAGCCAGAAAATAAGGTAGATGTTTGACATTTTTCCCCCCCTGTTTTGTTTATTGCTTTGTCACTAGCCAACAGTTGGAAGGAAAAAGTAATTGGATGTTTTATAATTTGCGACCATTTAAAAGAATAAATGACCTGAATCAAAGGTCAAAGCCTTTGTGCTTTCTGCAGGAGAGAGGGTTTGTTTTGTTTTCTCCTCAATCTTTTTATACTGGACCAGGAAGGGGGAAAAAAAAATAAATAAATAAAAGAGAAATAAAATAAAACCTCCCCATCCACCGTCACACTGTGGATGGCTCCGAGGGCAGCGTTAAAGCTTCGGCTTTAAATGCCTCTTTTTTCCTGAAAGGTTGCAAATATCAACAACATTCCTGCACACTGTAATCAAATACTTTCCCCAAAAGCCGAGGAATGTGCTATAATTTGTCAGAGATCCTCACTGACAAGTTTTTAGTAAAGTCCACTCGGGCAGCCCCGCCGCCCCCCTGCCCCACGCAGCCGCAGACCTCTGACCTTTTTTGGGCCTCTTTTATGAGCTTCTTTCACTCCGACCAGATGGCTAAACTATCAAAGGTTTTTATGAGTAAAAACTGCTTTTCAGCCTCGCGCGCTGTATATTTCTCCCCACGTGAATGTGAACTATCAACCCAGGGGCTTTACATGGGAGGCACAAAAGGTGCTGGGCAGCTGCGGCGGCTCCGCGCGCCCCTCTCGGCCCGCAAACAGCTGATGGCCACATGAAGGCTGTTTAAGGCCAAGCAGTTTTAAAACGCCCCCCAAAACCCTAATAAATTATTTGTTTTCCACCACCCCAAATCTGTTTTGCACCTCTGCAAACGTCCTTGCACTTCTGAAGGCGACTGCTGCCCGCCCACACGCTCCCCTCCGCCCCGAGACCCCCATCCTCACAGCAAATTAGGACTAATTAGGCCAAATTGTGTCAGAAACAAAAATAGAGGGAGCGGCAGCATCTCAATCAGTTTAAATTTCAATGCAAACATCTCTGAACACCTGGGCATTGCTTTCTCCAAGCCGCGGGCCGGGCAGAGCTCCTGGCACCTCTGGCCCCTGCTCCTGTCTAAGACCGTGCACAGACACTGCTCCTTGCTGGGCAGCTCATCCGGTCCTCACCTTTCTTTAGAGAATTCTTTTCTACTGTCATATACTCTTCTGTATGTTTTATATAAAATATTAACATGCATTATATTGTAAACTACATATATTTTGTAGCTGTTGAACTCATTTTTAAGTATGACAGATTTAATAATTTTCAAATTGAGATACTATAAATCAGAAGAACTAATGGGAAGGCAGAAAAAAAATCATACCTTTATAGGCTTTCCCAGGAGAACTAGGGAATATAATTGGCTCTTCCTCTTTCTCATAGGTTTCCAACAACCCTTTTTAACCCTTTAGGCTCTGGAGTGCCAGAACTATTCTTGCCTTGTCATGTTCCTATTGCTAAAAGAAATTGAGTGTTGTTAAAGTTGCAGGGCTCTGTGTGACACACATTTAGGTGTATCTTCCGTATCTTCCGTCAAACATTCTTAATCAAATGTCTCATGCAGGGGATATGTTGGTGTGCTTTTTTTTTTTTTTTTTTTTTGTTAAGCTCATGCAGGCCCTAAATGGTCACGTGTTTTTGAAATCAGATATCCTTTCACTCATTTTAAATCACAAAAGGGTTTTGTTTGGAGGAGAACAATGGTGCCCAGGTAGGATAAGAAATAAATATTGGCCCAAAGTCTCTATTTGATGGAACTTGTATCAGTTATATTTCAGCTTGTCGCTCATATGGCCATCTGTGTATGCCAGAATTGGGTGACTACACCTCAGTAGTCAGTCATACCAGCTCTACCTACAGCTGTCAGTCATGCCAGCACATGTTAATAGTGAGGATAAGGTACAGGAAGATAGATATAAATATATATCAATTCTCCCCTTAACTCAGGAAAAAAAATCAGCTTATCCTTACCTTCTGTCTAAAGCTTTTCACTTTCTCAAATTTCTTTGCATGTGACTTGTTAATCCATCAGTCTTGTTTATTCAACCAGGTTTATTAATGACAAATGTTGCTGCCCTTGCTGAGTTATGACTGTAAACTGAAAGAATATGAGGGCCAAGGTGAAAAGGTGATTTCTTTATAACAGCTGTAATTTATCCTGGGCTTTGGCCAGGCCTTTGATTTTGCACTGGCCCTGGATATAGTATTCCTACTGATTGCATTAGAATAGCCCTCCGGGGTCATGCTGAATTCCAGGGCCCTGGAACCAGTTAGAAGAATGGAAGATGACCATATGTGCGGGGTTAGGGAATGATAATAAGGTGGTGCACAATGCAAGCGCGGGTGTTGGGGAAATCCTCCGCTCGCCTTGTGCGCGCTGTCATTCATACCCGCATCGCATAAGAAATGCGGCCCCACTCAGTCGGGAGGAGGAGAAAAGAAAGGAGGGGAGGAAAAAAAAAAAAGAAATTAAGTCTCTTAGTTAGCTCCTGGGTTCATTAAATGTCTCCTGCGATGAGAAGTTTGTGTCACATTTGCCCTTGGCTTAGGCTTTGAAAGGGTAAGAGAGGCCAGTGCCATCTAAAGTAGTTTCACAAATGACTTCCAAGTTACTTCCAATATCACTTCTTGAAGAGAAGCCAACTGGTTCCTGCCCCCCCCCAGCCTGGAGCCTCCTCTGCAGCTGGAGCTGCCACCCAGGCACCGGGAGACCGTTCACAAACTCCAACCTCTGTCCTGCTGAAACCACATGGTTTCTCATGGAACAAGTAACATTGAATATTGCTTGGAAGGAGAGAAGAATATACATAATACATGCACATAATACATATAATATTTCTAAGTAGACGTTAGAGCACTGTCTTGGGAAAGGGAAACTTGA
>JAWLRI010000180.1:1758632-1824017 GCA_034781795.1 Crypturellus tataupa | reverse complement strand
AAAAATAGTAAGAAACTCTAGAAAAGAGTTCTGGGCTCACCTGCCCTGAGAGTTAGCTGGGTTGCAACTTTGAAGGTGCAAACAATTGTACAAATTGGTGATAGATACTACTGTAGACAGGTGCAAGATTGCTTTTGAAAAGAGATCAATCCGGCCTCTTAAAGTACAGTTTTATTAACTGTTGACAATTGCCATTATTTTTCAAGCATGGCTGATTACACTGTCACTTTTGGCAAATGCTAAAATAGCTCCAATCTTTGCTGACTCCAAAGGCTTTGCAGCAGAGCAGTACCTGAATTGCACAAAATGCGTCCGGTGTCTAAGGGAAAACATTTATTGCAGGAGTATGTGTTCAGCTATGCAGCTGCATATGAAACTGGGCTCAATGCTGCTAATCCTTCTACCTGCCGATCTATCATTAAGTGTTGAAACCTCCCAGCTATCGCATGTGCTTCCTGTGGTATCTCGAACAGCTACTGTCCCTTAAGATCAGTATTTTAGGCTCTCTGTATAGACACAGCATTAGCTTTTCCTTCTATGTGCTGCCTTTTCCTCTCTGAAAAGTTTTATTACTATTATTGGACATTACAGTGATTCAGATTTTCACGGTGTCACTTTGCAAATTCTGCCCTTCTCCTTGGTGGGGAGGATCTGAGTATCCTCTGACCATGTGTTAAAGATGTCCAGCCTATGTAATACACGCTCATCCTCTTCCTGCAAAGAAAGGCAATAAATACTGGAATAGTTTGCTTTCAAAAGGGAGGCTCTAGGATTTCTTTGAGAAGTGTGAGGAAAGGATGAACTTCCATAGCAAGTTTACTCTGATAATTTAACACGTAAAGGACCAAGATATTCAGGCCTCTGGACAGTTCCTAAAAGAAAGTAAAATGGAACCTACTGTCTGCATGGCCCTCCATCGGCTTTTCTGGTCCTGTGACAGACCTCAGTAAATGGCAAGAGAGATGTGGTGGGTGAAGGAGCGTTGAACTGACAGGCTGGCGTGTGACTGCGCGGGCATGTCTCATGCCAGGTTCTTGCTCAACAACTGCTCTTGTGACGTGCTGGATAAGCAGGAGGCAGGTATGATCATTGTTTGGGGTGGAGGTTTGGCATTTTGGGGTGGTTAGTTGTTTGGTAAGGGTCTGTGTGCTCCATAAGCAATATCTTGGAAAATCCAGCCTTAAACTCCTTTGTGTTTAGATGGCAAAATCTTCATTGGCAGAAGTACTGCAAGTCATTTGAAGTTTCGTTAATAAGGATACAGATGCTGTGAGTTTTCATCACAAAACAAGAAATTTTAATGATGGGCACTATGAAAAATATAACCTTTATTGTATTTTTTTTTTTTGCTTTCTCCTTTATATCATTATTTATAGCATTCTCAGCCCCAAGACAAAGGTTTCTGGCATACCTTTGTATTTGGAGAGTGGACGCAGAATGGGCATGCTACAAATACTGGAATGAAAACTGTGCAAAACTTATCCACACATTGACACTTTGACGCTTTGAATTATGAGATTTAGAGATTACTCATTATTTATCTGTTTTTGTTGTTTTGTTTTTTTAGTCTTTGGATGATATTTTTCTCAGCTTCTATTTCCATCAGGTTTTCAGAGAGATATTCATCCTTTTCCTTTTCCTTAATGAAAACAAAATTTTTTGAGTAAGGCACTTCACTTTCATGTTAATTATTTTTCAAAATAACGAGTGTAAAGAGAGCTTTAGGACAATGCAGCCCTATTTCCAAATTAGTGCACCATTATGGCATTAAAAGTCCCTGGAAAAGAGCAAGCAGAATGAGGATGTCGGAGCTGCAGTATGTCAGGACAAAGAGTGTTGACTGACATATTCTTGCAATTCTGGCTCGTGCAGTTCAAGCAGTTCCTGCCTGCAGCTGTTTTTTACTAACCCTTTGCTGGTAATAACTAGCTGAGAGGTGGGAGCAAACAGTAACTTCCTCCGTTGTGCCCCTTATGCCCATGCAAAAAGTGCCAGCCTGCATCCTGATGTGTGCTCAGATGAGTGAGGCTACTGCTTGCTGGGCCAAAATTTGGGAGCCACTGATTTAAGCGCAAACATTAACAAACTAATATTAAGTTACGCTCCTCGGTTTGGCTCCTGAGAGGGCAGGGCAGAACAGTGAGATGAATGACGTGGAAGCCGCTGTGCAGGTACCTGCGCCGTGGGTTCGCACAATGCAAAGCCCTCGGCTTATCTCCACATCTGACACGCCACTAGCCTTATTTGCAGAAATCTGACCTTGTGTCAAACGGGATGATCTGACTGACGTTTTCTATTTCTAGAGATGATTAATCTGTTTATAAAGAGTTCAGCTAAGAAAAGCCTCGAAGTTTCCTTCTCTATTTTCATTGACTTCTTAAAGATTGAGTTACATTTTTTCCATTTGTTAGAAGATATAGAACTTATTATTGAAAGAAATGATGGTGCTGTAGCATGTACAATATCCTGGGGGTTGCACTCTTTTGTTCAGATACCGGTTACCTACCCGGAGTAGCCAGTTTGTGACAGCCTCATGACACATCACTCTGTAACCAACAGAATTTTTGAGTTCTAAAAATCTTTGGAAATTTGGTCTTTACTCTTTAAAAAGAAATCTAATTACCAAAGCTTGTACAAGCCCTGCTTATGTAATTATTGCTTGTGTGGGTGTGTTAGCTATACCAGGACATCCACAAGCACAGCTAAATCTCGTGGACCACAAGTCCTCTGCAGAGAAACTCATCTGAGATTGAGTCCTCTCTGGAAGGAGAAGAGCTGTTGCAGCCTCTGCGAGCCATTAGGGTTGTGCTATAACTGAATGTAAATCTAGATAATAAAGGTATATCCTTAAAAGCCCTGCAATGCTGCTTTGCCCTACAGAATGGCAGCTTCAAGTTTATATTTCTTTTTTTTTTGTAGTCTGATCTGAGCTATAGTTATTCTCTGAATCCAGCAGATATATTCATATTTCCCCTACTTTTGGCATTCAGACTCCCAGCTGAATCTCCAATATGCAGACCGGTCACTATATTTCCCTAAGTAGAGCAATGTCATATCCTAATATTAATCATCACTACCCAACACCCCCGTGCAAAGCAGGCTGAGAGGAATGCAGGTTTTCATGCTATATCAGCTGTAACTAAGCATCTGCCTACAAAAAAAATGAATCTCTCAAAGTTAATGAAGTTTATGATTTCATATAATCTTTTTCAAGCAAAAGAAATTCCATTGAAATAATAGATTAACTGTGGAAGAGAATCAATTGAGGTTTTAACATCAGGGTTATTTACAACCTGTCCATTTTCCGTTCTAAGCTCAAACTTTGTTCTGTCAGTGCCAGCAGGGTTCTTGCATTTCTTTTAAAAAGTAGCCCCAAATGCCTTCATTTATTTTCTTAGAAACATAACCCCAGCTCTAGCTGTGAGTTTGAACGCATCGTTTCAGTAATACAACCTGAATCGCTGACTTAACAAAAGGGGAGAATACATATTCTTTAAGTTGGGGTTTTGCGTGCGTTCGCGATGTGGGTGCAGCTGTAGTGGAGCGTCACGCTGCCAGCGCCGGGACAGGACCCGCTGCCGCGAGCGGGGCCGCTCCGTCCTGCGCGGCAGCCCCGGCCCCGCGTGCCGCCTCGCGCCCTGCCGCCCGCCACAGCTGGGCCTGGTTAGCTCTAAATGGTTCCCTGTCTTCACTGTCTTAGCCTGATTTCCTAAGGAAATGAGGCTCACGCGAGCGCGCTCCCTGCATCTCCGTGCCTGCATCCCTCCTGCCTCTGTCAGGGGGACCAAACTGGGCCAATTTCAGCCAAATCTGGGAGGCAGAGAAGTCTCCAAGATCAATTTTCTAAGTTTTGTGTACTTGAAATGTCAGTAGAGAGATGCCTTAGTTGGGTCCTGATGGCAAGAGAAGCAGTTGCCTGTTTTTTCTCAGGAAAAATTGGAGAATCCCTGCAGGGGAAAAGCAATAGTCTCATCCCGCTTGTTTTTGTGCTTTTTTGGTTTGGTCAATGCTCGTGCTTTCTCATTCCCTTCTGTAGCACCTGCCACAAACCAAAGACCCCCAGCAACTGAATTTGACATTTAATGCTTCTGCTTGTCCTGTGTTATGCTGCCATCTCCAAAAGGAAGTTACAATTAGAAGGGAGAGAGGAAATTAAAACAAGTTGTTCATTGAGGACCAGCTTGGACAGACATGAGAAGCTTCAGAAAACTGTGTAGGACTTGTAAAATCCAGATTCCTGGGTCCTTTAATGCTTTATTGAAGACTGATATTCTTTTGTTACCAAATTATGATTTGCCTAAATGTGTCTTAGACTATTATTCTGTTTGGTTTTGTTTTTAAGTAAAATTGAAATAAAATGGCCCATTTCTTAAGACTGCTGTTCTCCGCACCCGAGTCTGGGATTTAGCAGGCTAATGGGATCAGTCATCCCCTACTTAAATATATCCTGGGCAGTATGGGCAGGAATGTCCGTGTTTGCGTCCGTAAGGCACTTTTGCACCAAGTGCTCCTTGCGCACCCGCTTCAGTGTTGCTCCCCACAGCCTAATGTCCCAGGAGGATCATCTTGTCCTGCTTTTCCTTTTCTTCCTTCTCCTTCCTGATAGCTCCTTCTAGGGTTGTGAATCAATTCGATGGGCCAAGTCTCTTCCCAGTCCCTAGCAGGCGGCAAAGTCTCAGCCATGAGCACAGTGCTCTGCTGAGATGACAAATCAATTAAAAAAGCCTCAAGAATCACCTTTTCCATAGGTAAAGTTCCACACTTTTCAATTGACACCCAGTTGTCTTCGCTATGGAGTAAGGATCTCCGGCTGCTTTTACAAAGCTCCTGCATCTTATCTATTTTTGCTCTTTTCCCCAGCTGTTGTTGTAAAATCTGTTATCTTTAATGTATTACCCTGAAAAACAACACACCTTTGAGAAGGCCAGTGGACTGTGACATAATTGGATGCAAAATGCACATCTAAAAGCTGTTTACTTCCTGTAACACTAGGATAACTGCTAATGAATCACCGACTCTGGGGATTCTCGGTTTGTAACTGGATCCTCCACAAACTTCTTATCAGATCAACAATGATTTCTGTCAAAAAAAAAAAAAAAAAAAAAGAAAAAGTGGGGGTGGGCAGGATTTTTTTCCCCCTCAAACCGGAGTTTAGCCTATATGCGCCAATTCTAAAGCATTTTTAGCATGTCAGGCAGAGTAGTCATGGTGAGTTTGAAGGGATAAGGGAAGATAAAGTGTATCAAAGCAGGATCTGACACTCGTGATGCTATGCAGACCTTTCTTTCTGAGAGCATCTCGCAGGCTGGACTGACAGCAGGGATTAATCCATGCAATGGCAATAAACAATAGTTGAAGTGGGGTTGAGGCCTAACACCTGGATGTTATGTTACCGCCAGTGAAGAAGCCTGTTTCATGCTGTGGGGGAATATATACGATTCCGACACTGTCGCTTTTGCAGCGACAGGTAAGGCTGCTCAGACTTCTTTCGTGAAAGTTTTTTTGGGAGTTTTGTTTGTTTGTTTTCTCTTTTGCATGTGAGAAAGCTGCAGGCAGCCTGATTCCAATAAAATGCTGTCGTGTGTTTTGCATTTGACTCCAATGACCAGGTACAATTGGTTCGAATGCATGGAGTGGCATTTTATTTTAATCTGTGTGTGCATAGTTATTATTTCTAAATCGGTCTCGCTGAATTGGGAGGTGAAGCTGCCCCTCCCCAGGCTGTAATTTCTCCCTAAATGTTAAGGTCGTTGCAGGGGGGGTAGCTCAGCCTGTCCTGGGGGAGCCTCTTCCCCAAGTTGGGCAGCCCAAGGGGAGCGGTGGAGCCGGGGCTGGGCCTGCGGGGTGATCACGCTGCATCACCCCCAGTGCAGCCGCGTTTGTCACCTCCGCTCAACCGTGACGATGCTTCAGAGGGGCAAGCGCAGGAAAATATGAGGAAATATTAGCACCCTCTCTCTAGAGTTGCTCTTTCTGGCAATAAATCCTGCCAAAAATCCATGTTAAAGCGTCTGAAAGGCCTCTGAAGGACACGAAGAGGTTGAAGTTTATCCGCGCTCTTGACATTTCTCAAGAAATAACAGCAGAGCTAAACTTTTCCGTTAACCGTGTGGGGGCTCTTCCTCCATTTTTGACCTCATTTACTTGTGGGTATTATCTCTGACTCTTCAGGGTCAGCCTATGTAGGTCAGGGATTCATTGACATCTCTCTCTTTACAAGTAAACAAAAAAAAAAAAAAAAAAGGAGGAGGGAAAGAAAGAAAAGAGAAAGTGGGTTGGAAAGAATGACAGAAGGCCCCAACAGCCATGTCTAGAAAATGATCTCTGTGACAGGGCCAGGAGCAGAGGCAGGGGGCAGGGGCACGCGGGGAAAGGCCGAGTGCTTCAAGGGGAGCAGGGGGAAACCCCACGTGCGGGATCTCCTCCTGGAAGTGCTTCAACTTGGTCTGCCCGGCTGCATCTGGGCTTACGGCGAGAGTCCAGAACGAGCGACGTGACGAGTGAGGACAGAAATCTGACTGAAGATTGAGCTGATGTTACAATGTTCTGGCAAATCATCTCTATTTAAGGCCATCACTGCTCTTCCAAGGCGCAGAGCTTCAGCTTTTCTCATCTGATTTGTCAAACTCTCAGAATCTCTACTATTAAGACCTATCAGCCAGGAAGTTTCCCCACAGAAGTTTCTGTGGAAAAATATTACTGAAAGTTTCTCAATGAAATACTGCCTTCTTGTGAATCAGGTCCTGTGTGCCAATCCAGGTTCTTATGTACCAAAAAACGAAACCTCTTTGAGTGTTATGAGTCTCAAATGGTGACAACTGTATCTTGGGATGCATAGGGTTGTCATCTTGAAAACAAATGTAGAAAGGGCATTAAGAGGATTTATTTTAGAGTGTTTTCCATGGCAGCAGGAAGGAAGCTCACCTCCTACAACAGGTGGGATGAGGTTGCTCCAGTAACACCCGGTGCAGATCCAGGCTGCAGTGAAGTCCGGAACGGAAAGGCTCATGCAGTTCATTTCCAAGTCTCCTGGCAATGAGTTTCAAATGCCCTGGACATGGCCATCTACCACACTGGGTAGGCAGACCTGCAGCTGGAACCTTTCCACCTTGATAAAATTACATAGAGAAATTTGCTAGGTAGACATGAAAGCATGAAAATAACTAAATAAAGGGAAATGGGATGAATTTGCCAATTTGTGTGTTGTTGCAAACCTGATTTGCATTCAGTAGCACAAGATTGTGTGTATTGAAGGTCCAGTTGCTAAATCACTTAGCCAAAATGAGGAAACATTTTGCTACCAGAGCAGGAATTGTGAACTGAATTCAGATTTCCCCAAACCATATGCTAAGTCCGTCATGGCGGGTGTGGAATCATCCACACTGAATATAAATCAGCGTTTAATGAGGGACAAGATTGCTCTCAGCCATAGTTGTCATCAGGAGGTACAAATGGCTCTTCCACTTTCACCTACCTCATCTAGCTCTTTATAAGCACCCAGCACTTCATCAAAAAATACTGCTGGGAAGTATCAAATGTGACTCCCTCGTGAGCTCCCCATTCTGTCTGTGTCAGCTCCTGCAGTGCCATTCATTTAAGCAAGTAGTTATGATTATTTTTTCTATCCTTTTCTCTGGCTAAGCAGGCTTATTTAACGCAATTTGTTTCCTTCTTTTTTTCGTTGGCTGGTATAGTTGGATGTTGCAGAAAATATTTCATGTGCTTTCAATGCTTGCAAGGGCCAAAATCTGAGGCCAGTAACCAGTGAGGTATCTGGAGCACAGAAGTCAATTTGTCTAATTCAATCCCACTCACATGTTACTGGAAGCCTTTCTGCTAAATTCAGGAGGCTTACGGTCAGCCTGTTAATGTTTACAATGTAGTCCTTTTGGAATAGATGGGAAGGATTTGCAAAGTGAATGTGCCTATAAAATCTCTTATTTACATGCATCATTTGAGTGATTGTGTGTGCAGAAGGACAATGACGTGAGCTGTTTCCTATGCAGTGTATTCAGCAGTCTTTTTTATGCAGCAGTGTGGGGCACAATGGTTTTTTTAGGGGCATTCATTATGCCCTCCCCTGTAACCTGGCTTGCAGAGTTAAGCAGCATGATTTCAGAGCATGTTTGGTTTCTAGAGGCAAAAAAATGCCCCAAGCAATGCTTGGAACCCTGGACAGGTGGGGATTGCTGTAGCATTGCCTGCTGAGACGTCAGTCTGTGCTGGTAGCAGAGCTCCATCGGGGCTAGGAGCATTTCCCTTGGGTTTTGGCCTCTTGCAATGTGTTGGTGCCATTTAAATGGCCTTTTGTAGAAATAGGGGCCACATACAGAGAGGAAATGTTCTTCCCACAGTCATGAACATGGAAATATTAAGTAGCAACTACTTTGCAAAACGTCTAGTCTAGAGGCAGGACCTGGGAGATGTGGGTCTATCCCTGGCCACTGACCTGCACGTATAGCTTAGCCCTTTGCAGGGCTCGTCCTTTCAGACACAACATTGATGACCTGCTCTCCTGAAAGGATCTAGATCACGGCAGAAAGCTCTAGAAGCTCCAGTAATGCAGATGATGTTCTGCAATTTTAATATTGACCCAACAGTCAATCAGCTAATAAAACCTTTAGGCCAAAGTCCTAGAAGCCGAAACGTGAAAATCTGGATCCCAAAATCTTATATAAGATTTATTTCTTGATCCAGGATTAGTACTGCGCCATGCATCTGCAATGCCTTTTTCGGTAAGTGTTCCAAAAGGCTCTTGAAACATTAATTAACAGGGGTCTCACAGCAGCCCAGAATGGTGGCTACCCACCTTGTTCCTTTATGTTGATTGAACTACTTTATTTTAAAAAAGGGGGGGAAAAAAAAAACTGCGTTCAGTTTTACTCAGTGATGAAACCTGCTTGTCACCGCAACAGTAATTAACCTTTTGCCAACAACTGCTAATAGCAGGGTTGCAAAGACCTCGGCTTTCCAAGCTGCGGAAATAGCTGAGCAGCAGCCATCCTCGGGCGTCTGCATTTTAATACACTAACTCCTTAGGAAGCTTATTGGGAGAGCAGGGGGAAGTATTTGTGCAAAATGCTTTTATTTGACTGTTCTTGCTCCATTCAGGAAGAGAAGTTGCCCTAACAATGGCACGAATCCAGTGTATCGGTGAGTTGTATCCCTTGAACTCCAACTTAGGGAACAAAAGACTTCTAAGAAGCATCCACGCAGCAGATGTTTAGTTATCTGAAGTGTCAGAATGCCAATTAGATATTGAACATGGCAGGAGGAGGGTGGAGTTTCCAAAACAAATGAATGATGAATAGGAACAGTTCCCGAGTTTGCTCCAAAGTCCTGCTGTTCTTTTGTAAAATGATTTGTGGCAAATTTGTTTTGTCACTGAGGCATAGTTCCCCTCCAGGATTTAAGTGATTTTTATAATCACTCCAAGGAAACTTTTTTAAAAAGAGAGAGAGAGAAAGACTGAAGAATATGAGCATAAAATGCCCTATTTGTTATTAAGAACAGGCTCTAAAAATGAACAAGATTTAAAGTGTAACCAAATAATCCTGCCTTCCCTGTGGTTCATACATAGGGTTACTCCCCCACAGTGAAATCCTAGCCTTGCATTGAAGAAGGGATATTTGGGAGGGATGGGGGTCAAAACATACATTAATTTACTGAATATTGTTTGTACAAGAAATCAAATTTTGAATTTTGTTGCTGCTCAGTGCCTGGGTAATCTTGCACACGATAGCATGAAAGGGGTTAAAAAAAATCATCTAGTTTACAAATGCTTCCATCGCTGAGTTGCATTTTTATTGTCATTGACCTCAGTAAATCATTGTTTGAAATTAATATAACGTGGGTGTTTTATGTGGCATTGGGTTCAAAATAGCCGCGTTTGACTTGCAAAATGCTCTAGATGATTCTTGCTTAATAACCACGCGCAACTTGTAAATGTACTTTGGACAACCAGCTCTCTGTGTCTGTATCTGTCAAATAAGAATAATACTGGACAGTATAAAATAGCAGGCAAAGCAGCAGAGAGGAAATTGGACTTGCATTGACTTAAATAAGCAAGTGCTGTGACAAAATTGTTTAGTTCTCTTGTGACCTTTGGAGGTCACGTTTGACTATTTATGCTATCTCCTAATGCTCTACTTCTCCCTGCCTGGTAACAATTATGTGTTTATGCTGTTCTTTGCCTTCCCAGTTGGTATATTAAACAATCACTAATTACTGCATAAAAATATACATTCCTATTCTGGAGCTTCCTGTAAACACCGGTCTGCTTGCAAATACGCTGTTTAAACAGCCAAATGAAACCCTGCATGCTTCAGCTACACTGACTTGATTTGTTGTAAAGCAAAGACGTCTGAAACAAAATATTAAAAATTGGTATCGTTATTTCATCCAGACATCCAATACATGGACTTGAAAAATAAAAAGTATTTTGAGGGGGGCAATTTTGTTGAGAGTAGCAACTGAGCTGAACACAATATTAATATAAGTTTTGTAATCATCTTTTTTTGGTATAGCATTTGGCCCATTTTTGTGACATTGCATATTCCTAAGAAAACTGAATATAAAATCTTGTAGTCCTACAAGGACAATTGTCCTTGTACAGGACAATTCCTGTTAACTTCAATGGAAATAGCAACAAGTATTAGGCGGTTTCAGGGCTATCTTGAAGGACTTTATCTTATAAAGCACTGAGTAAGTTTTGCTGGGTTTAGAGCATTCTCTGCTCCCATTCCTTTCCACAGATATTATTTAATCCACGAAGCCACAAAGTCAAAGCTTTAAAGCACAGTTAATTTAAAGTTGGAAGATATTTGTAGATCTCATCTTCTGCCAGCTTCGTAGAAAGCTGATACCAAATATTTTTTAAAACTGGTCGTGATAAGCTTTTACATAATCTGTTCAGCTGCTGCAAACTCTTTTTTTTTATTTTTTTTTCCTCGATGGTGATGGGGGGGTGTTGTTGTTGCAGCACTTCAATGCTGCAACTTTAAAATAATTCAGGGCCGTATTGTTTCCACCCAGAGCCCCAGCGAGCACTTCCACACAGATCAGTATTTCAATGCATTTCAATAAGGTCGTTAAGCACCAAATAGGTCACGCACTTTGCCCACCTGGTTCTTTGTTGCAGTGCTTAAAAGCATCGAAGTCTATGGAAAATTGTTTACAAAGTGCAAACTGTTTTCTTGCACTCTAAGTTTATGAACTTCCAAAGTGACTATTTCTTTAGGGAAATCGGTCTCTGAAAAGGCTGGATGAATCCGCAGCTTTCCTGGGTGGAGCTGATCTTTCTGCTTTTACTTCTAAAAACCTATGCAGGGGCAAATGGTTCAAAGTGGTTCAAATTTTGTCCAACTAGCTCAAGCATGTCTAGTTTTTCAGTTAACCACCGAAATGAGTCACTGTTGAAATCAGAATGTCCCTCTTACTGTGTGAACTGAGATTAAATCAGCACCGCATCCTTTAGTAGATCATCTTTCTCTGATGAGAGAAATAATGCAGAATAATACAGTATACAAATGAGAGAGAGAATACAGAATGCTACAGTATACAGTAATCCAATATGACATGTGCCCCCCACATTGCGCATGCCAGCGTAAACGGAGCGGGTCCCTGCGCTTGATGACGTTACAGTACGTAAAGCAGCGAAATGGGACAGGAAAGCCATTTCCCTTGCTATTTCCTGATTTCCTGCTCTCTGCATTCCTGCACATAAACCTTTAATTCAGTTCAGAATGCATAGGTCATGACAAAAAGTCAGAGGATAAATATACCCTTTTGACAAACAGAAGGTTGACAGCAATTTTTGCCCAAATGTTCTTAAGGCCAGGTGTTTCCCATATACTGTATGGAAATGTGTATCTCTCCATGTTTTGTTAGTGTTTTAACTGTAAACACTCTTAAGCATTATGCTGGAAAATAATTTCTTGGTGAAGAGGCAGTAATGGTCACGTCTGTATTGATGACAGACCGGGTTCAGTCTTTGCAAACAGATTTGGGGTGCCTGGGACCTACGCACAGCGCGTAACAAAGTGGCCAAATCTTTAAATGAGGGATCGTGTAGCAGCCCCAGCTGCTGAAGGTGCTGCAGACCCTATGAATTTGGGCACATATTAGCAATCTGCGTGTGCTAGTGTGTAGGTATGATTTTACTTGTGCATACTCACATTTCGTATGGAAAAATTTTCAGCTCTTTAACTTCTGTCTGTTTGCAAAGTGTTCATAGATTTAATTACATTTTCTTAAATTAATTTGTTGTCAGCAATTCCTAGGACAGGTGCCAATGAGTTTACTGGAAATAATCACTTTTGCTGATATCCATATTTAATTCTACTAATAGTAACTGCAAGATGTGCTCTCTAAGTCTCCTTTCTGGATAGCAAAAGTGTGCTCCCTGAAGGCGCAGCGGCTCTCGGTGCATCCTAGCTCACACCAGTGGCTGTTGGTGGATCCGAGCTCGCACTAGTGGCTGTACACCACTGTCCAAGTCAATAAAACGCGTGAGTTTTGTTTAGCTAAAAATCTTCAAGATTAGATGACTCAGCTTCAAGTATTCCCCTGATAAGGACAGAGAAAATACACACAATCAGTTTGCTATTATTTTAGAAAGAAGAGCCTGGAGACAAGGGATAGCTGTAAAAGGCTGGGAACACTGGAAGCTCAGTCTGACTGTAAGAACAGGCTCTGCCACTGCTCTTATAACCTGTCACAGTCCACAGGGCTTCCCTGCTGAAACACCCTGGCTTAAAATGACTTAAAAGAAATCTCAGTACTTTTGTATGGATAGCTAGGAGAGCTAATGCTTTTTTTTTTTTTTTTTTCCCCCTGGAGCAAAAGGAAGTTTTAGTCATCAAATAAAAATACAGTAAGTATCAAATTAATCATGCAAATATGAAGAAAGCAGGTCAGCCACCTTTCTACCAGCACATGGTTTTGCCTTGTGTCTTCACCTGCATTTTTGCACCTTTGGCTAACCGCTGTATTGCAATCTGTGTGCTCAGGCTGCACCAGATACCAGCAAGTGCCAGCCAAAATAACTCCTGGCATCAGGACAAGGCTGAAACAGGGCAGCCAAACACATTCACTCTCTCTTCAAGCCCTCTACTCTCAGCAGATACCTGTTTCAGAATAACAATTACCAGTGAGGATATTTACCTGCAATTCATTTTTTTCTAAGTATTCACT
The DNA here is from genome assembly GCA_034781795.1 of Crypturellus tataupa. Classification (NCBI taxonomy): domain Eukaryota; kingdom Metazoa; phylum Chordata; class Aves; order Tinamiformes; family Tinamidae; genus Crypturellus; species Crypturellus tataupa. Next base: position 1,810,823 of record JAWLRI010000180.1, on the reverse strand, counting down.
GGTCCACTGCACTGTTAGCTTCAATTTTGAGTGAACAGCTAAAGTTATATATGATGAAAGGAAATAGCTTGTGCTTTTGAATGTGAAAAATTGTTTTTCAACTGTGAAGGTGACTCTGTCCCCAAAAGCAAGGCCTGATTCAAAATCTGAGTTAGCATATGAGGCTTCATGGTTGTATGTGGGACACAACTAGATTCACACCAGGAAAGAGGAGTGGATCTGCGATTCCTGTAATTCCAAATTATTGCACTTTTCCTGAAATAAATCTGGCACAGTCATCTGGATGTCATCGGTTCCCTGGTACTAACCCTCCTGGCATCCCCCAAAGTGACTTCTCCCCTTGAAAAATCGGTGGCTGTTATCTCCTTGGCCTCCTATGTTAGGTCTCCCAAGGGACATCTGTGCATTATTACGCCTTATTTTGACAGCGGCGCTTGTAATGGTTGACCCACACAAAAGCACTCTGCGGAAGGTAAATCCTGTGTATGGCTGAAGCCTGTTTAGAAAACTGTTTGATAAAACCTGGAAAATACCACTGAAAAATAAAACAATCTGCTTTGCACGTAACAAATGTTATTTGCTTTAGAAGTCAACTGCGTTCCATTAGATACCAAAGTTTGAAAACAATCTTCAAAGACAACCCTTCTAGTCCCCTTCCCCCAAATAAAATGTGAAGGAGATAAATAGATTAGGCTCCTGTTTGCATATTGATAAGAAAAAGTACATTTACATCAATGTAACCAAATATCTTATCACAGCTGTTACAGACTTCAAGGTTTCTATTAATATGAGCACAAGGAAAATCTCCAACGGTGAAATCTGTTAATTCAACAGGGTGGTTTTAGTCCTAGTTAGTTTTTTGACCTGATGTGAATTACTGTGTTTCATGGACTTAATTAATTTGCTGTATCTTCTCAGATTATTCTGCTGGACCCAAGGCTCCTCAAATTCCTCCTATGTTTAAAACTGATTCACGTACAGGAGGATTTCCTGGATTGCAGCAGGGACTCCCTGCTCTTTGCAATGTTGGTCCCAGTTTTGGTCTGTGCTGTATAGGGAGCGCTTTGCAGTGTGTCCAGTGGTGGGCATGGATTTTTAAATGATATTCAGCTCATAGGTGATCAGTCATACATGGTAAACTCTATATTATAATTGAAGAATTGTGTGAGGAAAACATATTTCTGGCATTTTTGACAGACTCTTAATATTAGACTGTAAAACAATGCAGAGAGAATTATTTTAGGTTTGTTTGCTTTCTTTTTTACAGTTTGAATCTGTAAGTTTGTATCATGATATGATGGTTTGCAGTGTATTTTATTTTGGGGACCAGGGAAAGGAGGACAAGGAGTTTGTGGGGTATCACAGCTCCCTTCCCAGCAAGGGCTTCACCAGGGCAGGACCAGGCTTTTCAGGGATGCTTGGTTACTTCTGGGTACGCAGGACATATTCCAGCTTTGTGCTGCCAGTCTAGCATCTTTTGCCAACATCAGTTTGCAAAGTTGTTTCCTCTTTTTATTATTTATTTTCTTTTTTTTCCTTTTTTTTTTTTCTTTTCCCTCCCAAATGTCTGTCATATGCAATGCAGTCATTACCTGACCCTGAGTTCTTCTGGAGCAATATGTCATTAAAAGATGAGTTCCAGGCTATGAAACAGGTCTGCTGATGCACACTGAAGTAATAACAAATAACGCTGGGAAAGCCAGTCTGAGACATTTTAGGCACGACCTGTAAAACTGGCGTGGCAAGGTGGTGTTTTTCCTCACTGGAATTTGTTGACTTAAACGTTCCGGTACAATAACACTGTCATGAAAAGTGCCCAGGTCTGCGGACTGGGGAGTGCATGTACGAAGGCTTGTCCAGGCTCCCAAACTGGGTGGATCTATGAATAAACCCAAATGTTTGCCCCTGGCAAACAGCAGTTTGTGTCATTGACATAAACCATGCCGCTTCAGAGAAAGGCAAAATAGATTATTCTTCCCTCCTTCCCTGGACTGAATTTCATGCTTTTCTCTCTTATCTCCATCGAGCTTTCGAAACGGATGTGTTGCCCAGTTGATCGTAACTTCGTAAATTATTCTAGCGCTGAGGAAAGTTATCCTGAATATATCCTGCAAGACCAAAAGCAACAAAACTCTATCTTAGCCACTGGAGTAAGGATTTTTAAACATATTCCAAAAGGTGGATACTGTCTTGGACTGCCATTTATTAGGGGTAAATACGTTGTCGTTCTTGGAGATCCACTGAAATGAGAATAATGCTTACGTGGTCTGAACCATGCCTGGGAGCAGGGCTGCATAGCACAGATATGGCTTTTGTGTGGTCACTTCTCACTGCAGAAACCCTACAAAGCAGGTTATTCTTTTAATTTGTGTAACACTGCGTGGTACTGGAAAAGTTCCCAGTACAATAATTTAATTTGGAAATGCACTTAGTGTAGGAAAAAGATCAGACGTGCACAACTCTGTTCCCACTGTCACCAGGGCTAAATGCAACAAATTATCATCTGAAGGAATAGTTGATTTGCTTTGCATATAAGTGTATTTTGGAAGATTGACATGCTAATGAAAATTCATATTACTGCACAAGTTGTGTTGCTTATATCGGCACCAAGAAAGTCGTTAAATCACGAACTCCTTCAGAAACTCTTTAAAGGAAATGCTGTGTAATTCAAAAACAAAAATGCATGGGAACTAGTGATACATAAGTCTTCACAAGTTTGGGGCTTGTGTTCGTCTTAGATAAGTGTGTTTATCCCAAATCCCTCAACCTCCTAAGTCTGCAAAATTGGGATAGAAAATCTCCTTCAAAAACAAAAGGTTGCAATGATTGTTCTTGTTGTTTTAGTTAAGTGTAATAACACATTTGAGATCCAGTCCAAGCAGCTTTCTCTTATCGCGTTTCAGAGCACATGTAAATATGAGGGGGGCTTATAGTTGACTAGAACCAACATCCATTGAAATTAAAGCCAAGGTACATATGGTCTCTGGGCTGGTCCCCCAGGACAGGTTGGCATCCTGACTCCCAACTGCGTAGACATTTATCAGGCTGGTAACTGGAGAGGGGGACTGGAAAATATTGCTCTAGAAAGTCAAAATGGGGGCTAGAAGAGCAAAAATTGCCGGTTTGTTTTTTGTTTCCCTTTCCCTGCCGAGATCTGTATTATTTTTGGATGGCCACTGAGTGAGTCATGTGGGTCTTGGCCTGCAGCTCTGGGCCCAGCCTGCAGGACCGGGGCTCCGGGCTCCTTCCCACACGGCTGGAGCCGGGATGAGCCAGGAGCCCTATGATCACAGCCGTCTCTGACAGCCTGTCCCTCTCCTAGAAAGCACAAGTACCGTTTGCACCTTCAAGGTGGCCACCAGAGCAGCCTCTCTTCCCTCAGTAGTTTCTAGGACTAAGGGAGCATATTTACATCTTCCGAATTTTGCTTTCCAAGGCTAACGAGAGTTACCCAGCTTTGGGAATGGAATTTCTGAAACTAGATGGCTGGTGTTGTGAGAAGGAGGCTCTGAGCTTTCTCCGGCTCCTCACCTGGCTTTACTTTCCTGCCTAGCCACCTCTGTGAGTGCTGTTCTTGTTGTTTTCTCCAAACAGTGGCAGATTTGGCTGTTCTGATCTTGTGCAGTACTTTAGCTTCAGCACTAAGAACTATGGCCCGCATTTCTACACAGATACTATTTGGCAATGTCAGTGGTGATTTTTGCCAGTGCTGTGGACTGCCTGCCTGGACCAACCGTGAGGAGCTCAGCACTGGCAGTTTTGTGATGCTCATCATCCAACCCAAGAGCTGAAATAAAGCTGTTGTCTAAGAAATGACCAGACAAAAACATGACTTGTGACTTTCTATCTTCCTTTCCTCCTCCCAAATTGAGTAGCATGGCCAAATTCAATTTGAATGTTGCACTTTAAGCATTTTGAATGGGTTTTCCATATTCAGATTTGCTTTGCAAAAAAATAAGGATCCATACAAGTGTTATAGGAGTCATCACAGAGAAAGAAAGCTACAAAAAAATGCATTCTGATGAGAGAGAGAGAAAAATAAGTAAAAGCAAAATCCGTCAATATTTAACAAAGCTGAAACTGTGGAGAACTAAAAACCCAATCCCATTTATTAACAGTGAGGTGCTGTCGGCAATTCCTTTCCAAAGTAGATGAGTGAGGAACCATCCTGGGGAATGTTTTCAAAGTTTCCTTTTTCCCTCCCTCCCAGAGAATCCGGGACTCCAACCTGAAGGATTGTTTCATGCTAAATAATATTAGCATTTAAATGGCCCGGCATTGTAGTTAACAACTGGGTGCGAGTAATGGGAGGACGGCGGTGCCGGGTTCGCACCTCTGCTGCTGCCCTTGTCCATCCGGAGACACTGCTGCCTCCTGCCCCTAGCTGGGGTAGCGGGACTTGGCACTGCTGCTTGGCACGGGATAAGGAAGAGCTGCTGCGGCTATAGGGAAATACGGCCCTAGGCCTGGGGGTTTGGTCCTGCCTACAATGGTGCAAGATCCTGTCTTCTGGTGTAGGAGCTGCCCTGATGAAGTAATCCTTGACAAACAGACATTAAAATTTTCTTTTTGTTTCATTTAATAAGTTTGACGTGCTTTTGCCTGTAAACAGACTAAAGAGGAGATGTGTATACTCAGGTGTTCGTCTTTATTGTCACAGTTGATATGTTGCCATGGAGGAAGGCTATTAATGAGAGGCAATTAAATTAGAAAACCCCTGCATGCATTTATCTGCATGTGCATATGGCACAGCTTCAGTCTCAAGGAGAGGGAATGCTTGTGGGAAAGCAATTAATAGATGCAGGTGGGCTGAAAGCAAAAATGCATTTCTTATAGACCACAGGAAGTTGCAAATGGTATTTGGGCATGTTTTGCTCTGGTGTTCTAATCATTTGACCAAATTTCACAGATACAAGGAGGCTATCTCACAAAAATATCACAATTAGCAAAATATACTGGGTTTTTGTTTGTTTGCTTGCTTTTTTTTCCCCACATGCTGCTTTCAAAATACATAGCAGAGATGCAATTGTTTAAGTCAGGGGACACAAATAACTTGGGAATTGTATAGAAACTTTAAGTCTTGTGCAAGTGTTGACTAGATAGGGATAAAATCTAAAGCAGATCCTAAGCACTGATAGATTGGTTGTTGTTGCCTTCTGTCACATATTTAGTAGCATCTGAACCCATGATAAATCAATATATAATGCTGGAAGAAGAACTAATCCCATAAATTTATCAATTACTGGCTAAAGTAGAAAACTTATCCCAGCACATCCTACGTGGGCAGGTTTTATTATTTTTGCTGTCTGATGGATGCTCCGAGGTTCTGCTGTACCTGCTTGCTGGGTGTTTCTCTGGGCTGCCCTCCGTGAGCTGCACCAGCAGGTCGGTGCTCATCCCTCTGTCCCCACATATGTGACAGGGGAGATGTCATTAACCACCGGTCAATGAAGTCTTTAAGCTGAGCGGACACAGCAGTTCTCCACGGCAGGGAGAGGAGGTTCATCCCCCTCGCTGGCCGACCGCCTCGGCCTCTCCACTCCTTCACTTTGGTTTCATCCTGTTCCTCAGGAGTCAGTTTGGTTCTCTCAAAGGGAGAAACGTGGTTTCCCTGCACTCACATTTTCTGCCCCTCTTAGCAGATTAGTTTGTCTTCTGAAGGAGCCAGAGGTGCTGGGGCCAAGTGGTCCCAGCTGGAGGAAGGAGGAGCAGGTCCCCTCCGCACCCCGGGAGGGGATCAGCGCGTTGAGCATCGCCCCACGTGGGCACCTTCACAGCCCTGGGACCTCCTGCAGCTGGGGAGCAAAATCTGCCTGCTCAGCCTCTGGCTAGCACTTCCACCTCTGTGACAGCCCTCGGCGCTTATTTGGCTTTGTGGAGTGACAGATGAAATACCTTACAACTGCAGGTGATTGGCCTTGGTTTAGATGCAAGAGATTTCAGCTCCCAGGTCCCCAGAAGAAAGTCAGGTCCAACACAAGGTATCGCATGCCGGCGGTCATGGCCCACGTCACGCGCTGGGGGCTCAGGAGGAAGCGGCGTAAACTGTTTATTCTACGAGTAAACGCAGTGGACTATGAAAGAGCTGTAAGTAGTATCAAATGCACAGCTCACACATTAGCAGCGCTTTTACAGTGAGCACATATAATGCAGCAGGGACAACGCTGTCAAGGGGATCTAGCTGATTTAGGTGCCTAAGCTGCCCTAAAAATCAAGCAGAATTTTTTAATGTGTCTTGGCCACCTGAGTTTCTCAAGATGTGTGATCAACCTAACTCAATCTGAATGTGTACAGTGTATTTCCTGAGCTTCTATCACAAAGCAGAATTAATTCATGGCAACTTTTCTTTCTCTTTGCTGCTTAGTTCATAATCCAGGCAACTTTTGTGTCTGGGCTGCAATGATAAGTTACAGCCCAGAAATTTCAGCGATGAGCCCTGCGAGCCCCCAAAACAGGGGCCGATGACAATAACAATCACCAGCCAACCATTAACTGCGGCTCCGCTAGTGTGTGCCGCTATAATACAATTTTGTATGTTAAACAACAGATGTCAAACAGAAGAAAGGAGCGAGGCCTTTGCTTTTCTTCTGTTGTGGACCTTGCTCTTGCAAAGCAGCCATTTTTTCAGTTGCCATGACAGTGTTAATAGGAGTTTATCATTTTCCCATGCCTGCTGCATACTAATGAGGGATCAATTCAGGAGTGTTATCTGTAAGGCTAAGCAGGGTCCGGCGCTGCCGCATCGGGGCTGCATTCAGGGCCCGGAGCGGCATCGCTCCCCTCGGGAGCAAGGCGGATTCCCTAAGCCGGCGGCTCAACAGGACCCGGCGCCTCTTGGGCACGCGACCGCGTTGCCAACAGCGTTGAGTCACTGTGTCCTCATGTGTCACGGGGAAAACCAGTCGTGAAAGATTCACTGAGATAAGGGAATTGCTCCGCAGGCGGGTCAGGGGGGTAGCAGAGATTTGGGTGAATTTGGTGTAACTCTGGGCTTTGGAAAGCTCCACATTTGGGGCTTTGGGAGCGTCTTGCTGCAGGCAGCCCGGGAAGAGCGAGTTGTGTCTTGTGCAGGGAAGCGCTTGGATTTGTGCTCAAGATTGTGCCGGGCTGGATCCGGCCCCTTCTCCCACCTCCCCACAGTGCAAAGGGATGCAGGAACTCAAAGATCAGCCCCTGCCTGGAGAACCGGCGCGGATGGGCTTCAAGAGAGGGTCAACAGTTTTGCTGTACAAGCGAAGGAAAATATTGTAAATTCCAAGCTACAACAATCCTTACCTGCTGGAAAAAGCAACCTTTCCTGGATGCAGAGTTCTCTTTCCCTTTTCAGTTTATCTGCTACATTAAGAAAAGTGCTTTTTAATCAATGGTTATTCATATTCATGTTATGATTTATTGATAGTAAAAAAAATTGAAATCCAAGGAGGGCTCATTTGGAAAATAAATACATATATATATTTCAAAGACATTTTATTCATCACATTTCTCATGCAGTTGATTGGTATGAGCAAATCCTATAATCCTATGCTGTTTGTTGTACTTTTTTTTTTTTTTTTTTGACTTTAAAAGGGCCCCAGGAATGACGGGAGAGTTCTCCAGTTCTTCCCTTCCCACCCCCTTAATTTTTTAAAAGAAATCTGAGGGCATTTGGGGCTTTTCTTTTTTGTTATTTGCAGTTGTTCTTTTATCATTATCTTCAGGAAGCAGCATTACCATGTTGCAGATAAGAGGCGCATCCAGATGTGCATATCAAAGGATGAACAGCTACTTATTAAGAAAAACTTCTTTTGCACCGAGCAAGGTTCAAAGGAACAGTAAAGTCTATGGCATAAGCGACAAAACTGTCTGGCAATTCTGTGCATTGTCAACCTAATGCGCAGAACTGGGGAAGAAAACACTTTCATCAGAAAGAAATGGTGGCAAAATGCATGTAGAGAGAAGAAAAGGCACTCGGCTTAAAGGGCAAACACACTTCTAAGCATAGACAGTATCAAGCATTCATTTAGTTCTTGCGCAACAAAAAAATAAAATTTATTTAAAAAAAGATAAAGCCCCAAGTGATTCAGTTGCGGTAACTTTGTTGAAAATGTGCTTTTTTTCTTTTTTTCTAACCTCTTTTTAACAAAAAGTTTCCAGCGTATTTGAGGTTTTTTTATGGCTATATGCAAAGATGTTTGTGTTGCTGCTCATGTTAACTATTGAGACCTGGATTCATTTGGTTGGAATGCAGATTGAGAGACTCACAAGTTCCTATTTGTGTAATCCTGGGAAATGCCTGAGCTCGTGATGAATGCACACCACTATCTTCATGTATTACTCATCATCCTCAACACCAATTCTGCTCTCTCTAAGCTAAAAGTGCGGTTAGCTGGATGCATAGCTGGGCCGTTCTGCAACTGTGGCCCAGTTCAGAGATGTGAACTCGGAGATGCCTTAAGCAGGGTGGTCACTTTGGCAACTGCGATGAGCACAAGAAATGTCCCTGACTGCTTTGCTGAGCAAAGACAGCACAGAGACGAGTTGACGATAAATAGCTCTGCTGGTAAACAGGCCACAAACACAATTTTTCCTTTTTCTTTTTTTTTTTTTTCCCACTCTCATAAGGACAAGGAGTGTGATGCAAACCCTACTTCATTTTCCTCCTGGCTCCGTAGCAGAGAGCATTAGGGGGCTAGAAGAAGATTTAAGGAAACAAGTGGTGTTACTTCTGTCCCAGATTCAGCATTAAAGCGTGGATTTAGATTTGCTGCCGTGAGTGAAGAGCGGCTTTTCTCCCCTCTGTGTCACTGTGCAGCAGAGGCTGCAAAGACATCTTCGAGGAAGGGCTGTATCCGTGTGTTAGGTGCTTTGCGCTTTCTGATGGTTGTTCTGAGATAATGTGATAGTTGGACTCCGAATGTCTGAAATTATATGCTACATCCAGGACTTGATGAATTTTAAAATGCTGCCAGGGTTCAAGAGCCCAAAATTTTCTTTTTTGTGGGGTAAATATCTTTTGAAGTGTGCAGGATATTCTCGGAACCCATCTTGCAAGGTTTTGAGCAAAATTTAGTTGAATGCAATGCACTATTTTTCATTGTTACCTGAAAGGCATGTTGATAGATCATTTATAATCAGTTTTTCACCGTGAGCAAAGTAAAATTTAATCATATTCAGGTTCCTATCCTGGTAACAATATAAACATAAGAGCTTAGCAGCTGGCATAATCATTGCAAGCTTCCAAGGTTTTCTCATTTTTAGCTATGTTGAAAATATGAGATTGCATAAAGTATTATGGTTTATATAATCATCTCATGCCTTTACATTATAATTTCACTTCAGTTTTACCTCAGAGTTTCTAACAGGTCAAGTAACCTTCTGATTTCATTTAAAGTTTCCATTATTCTCTTCTGAAAGGGAAAATCTAGCTCTTGTTTGGACAGCTTTGGTTACTCCAAAGGAAAAATTGGGCATTATAGTGAATACAAAAGATTCACTTTCCATGCATTAGGCTTTTCAATTGCTTTCTTAATGCAAAGTTGGACAGGAGAGTATAGGCAAGAAAAAAAAAGATCATTTTGTGTCCATGGTCAGATGTCAATATTGACAAAAATAAATGGAATGTAACAATAGATCTTTGCAAAGATGAAGGTCATATGACTAAAATGTCTAACCGGACCTTGCACTATAGCTGTAACTTCCAAGCATTAATGCTGCTTGTGATAAATTGTTGGGAGGGGGCTGAGGGGGGTGGATTTCCTCCACTTTAAAATGTGCCGAAGAAAATAAGGCTGGAATTTTAAAAACAGACTATTTTAGGCAATAATACTGAAGGTAAATCAGAAGTGAGCTAAGCTGAGAGAAAAAATAAAATAAAATAAAATAAAATAAAATAAAATAAAATAAAATAAAATAAAATAAAATAAAATAAAATAAAATAAAATACTTACAGAAGGCAGGCATAATAGACCACAGAGGTCTGTGCACATAACTCCCTCCTGCATTTTTCAAAATTTCTTTCTTCCAAACTTAACTGATGAGGACTATTCCCTCCACTCAGGTCAGTGGACTGAATTCCAGTTTGTAAATTGGGTTAATTAGTGATAGTCTGAAAGGTCATTGGCTCAAACTGAGAGTATTCTTCACTTTAGGTTTTCTTTCCTAAGCCAAACCTTTATGAAATCAGCCTTTCCTTTTTTGCCTTTTTGCCATAGTTAACATTATTTTTAAAAAATGTAAGCAATGGCTTAGATGCTTGTTGAGCATCAAGGTCATTTTCCTAGAGATATTTCCCAATATGTGGCAGCAAAGCATAACCCCTCATCGTGCCATCAGGTTGGCTCACACATACATCTGAACAGACCATTTCTGACTGCATCAGGAATGTCATGAAGAGGCTAAACGTTAAACAAAATCTGTTTCATGGATGTTTCTAGAAATTTTAATTCATTCACATTTACAAATATCCTGAGACCTTTAGATCAGACTCTTGAGAATTTTGAAATGCTTCATGTATTTTTTTCTTAGAGTCTCCCTCCTTACTGCTCTCACATCATCAATGTTCCCACCTCTTTCTGTCTCCTTATAGGAAGGTTTATAATATAGTCATCACTGTGTTATCTGAATGCCAGATCTCTCTGTGAGACTAAAAGATAAAATCTGAGTTTCACATTGTTCCCTGTTCAGAAATATGGACCTATATCTAATTCAATCCAATATATATATATATAAAACTTTATTTTGTGGCTGATTTATAGATCTGATGAAAGTTCCTTTCTGGACATGAAATAATTTTATTAAACAAATGACTCATTTTTTAAGACCACTACAAACAGGAAAGTCCTGTGTGTCTTCTCTTGTATGTGGGGAAAAAAATACTATTATAAACTCCGGACGACAAAGGAGTAGACGGAGGTTTCACAACCGCAGCGTTATCCTTTACACTGCCCTTCCCAGCTTTATTCAACATATTATTTTGAAAGGTTCTTCTGATTGAAGGGTCATGGTCACAGGTAGAATGTCAGCTGGTCATTTGCCGAGACGGTCACTTCTCAGTCAAATCATCTTATATAAATCTGAAAGGAATGCCACAATTTGTGCCAGGAGTAGTAGGGCACAAAGTTATTATTGGCTACAGATAGTGGGAGAAAAGATCCCGGAGTGTTGTTTGTGGTGGAAAAGGTACAGAAACTGTCTCAGTGCTTCACTTATGTAACATAACTAGGTTTAATTCCACTCATTTCTCGTAAGTTCCCCCTCACACCCCTACAAAATAGTTTGTCTGTGAAGTTTGTTAGAACTACTAGAAAAAAATGTGAATTACTGGCACCAGTATTACCAGAATTGCTTTCATTCTTAAAAAGAAAATACTGCATTCATAAATCTGCATTGTAGATTGCTCCAGTGAAAACCAAATTTTTAATTGCTTTAAAAACATCACATTTTTAGTTGCTTAAAAAAAATATATGTGTCGATTGTCCCATCCCACTCATCTGCAGTGCACAACAAAAGGCTTCTCCACAATGTTTCCAAATGTGAGTTTGATGATGAGGTGTGAAATGTTTCGGTGATTTGTTTTGTACTTGTTCCTTTCATTTCTAGATCACTCATGACAAATAGCTTCGTATCAGCATTACAAGACAATTTACCACTGCATGAGCTAAAAGGTGAAAAATGTCCCATACGTTTTTATATCCCTTTTGTAGCTGCTGTAAAGATGACTGTGGGTCACAGTGCTGGTGCTCAGCATAGCTGATGCATTAATAACGTATTCGGGATGATCTCACCCTATTTGGTTTAGCATCCTCAGATAAGGGTGACTGGTGCCTGAGCTTCTTCACATAGTAACCCCTTCTGTCATGTGATTCAAATCATTGCTTGATATTAGAAAAGCAGAAAGCTGAAGTTTTTCACCTACATGTATTTTGGGCTTTTGGGGTTTTTTTTTTCCTTGTTTGTAGTGACAATTTAGTGTGTGTGTGCGCGCACGCACGCACATAGCCCTGGTTAGCAGAATTTTGTGCTTAAACTACTCATGTGAATGAGTCACATGCAGGCCAGCTACAAAAGCAGTTTTAGACAGTTATGTACCCATCTCCATTGAGTGGCAAAAATAGGGAAGTTTTACGTGATTCATTCAGAATAATTAACTCATTAACTTCAAACATCTCAGGCCTCTGTTTGATTAAGGTCTAAACACTTGGACAAATGAAATGCTATTCCTACAGCCGTGGTTGGTATTAGTAGTTTCAGTCTCTAGTTCTTGGTGCTATAAAGTCAGTCTTTATAAATTTAAGGCTTTTTGTCCTAATTTTTGCAGGAAAGGTGGCCTATATGATAATGCAGTGTCTGGTCTCTGTGCGTATTTCTTCCCAAGGTAACACCAGAATTTGTTGCCTAGTCTGACCTAAATTTGCTGGAGAGGGAGAAGTGTCAAAGATGCTGGTAGATGTTGTTGAAAATCGCCAAATCGCCAGCTGTGGAGTATCTGTATTTCCAGGCTGCCTTGTTGAACCTTCGTTAGGCTACAGAGTCCGGCTACCTGATATGCAGGAAACCGTCCTTCGTTCCTCCTGTACAAACTCAGTCTCAGGGAGCAGGTATGGAATTTTATTCAGAACGACATTAGGTTATGGAAATGCTTTGCATCATTAGAGCGAATAGCGAGCCCAATTTGTAATATGGCTTTAAATCTGCATGTCCTCGGCTATCCTGCCGTAAAACTCCTATTCCACACTGCTCGTCACCCTGTGCAGAGACACCTGGGTGTCCGTAGAGATAAAGCCATGGAGGGCCTGGTTCAGAAATACTGAAAATCCAGATCCAGAGCTGTTGGGAGGATGTGTAAGAGCATCCCTGAGTCCCATGATGTCAAAGCTTGGGTATTCTTCCCAAACTCGTATTTTCATTTTTTTCCCCCATCTCTCCATGTACTGAAGACACCTGAGCCCATCAAACCAAGGAGAAGCAGCTGCCGAGACAGCTGGGCAGCCGCTGTGCGTGCCTGGGGCCCAAGGGACCCGCTCTGCCCAGCGGAGCAGGGAGAGCGGACGCTTGGGTAGGGCCTTTGCTCTGAGCGATGCTATGGGCCTGGCTGTCCCGCAGCTAAAAGCAGAACACGTGAGAAAGAAGCGGGCATATAAAGCCGCCCTGTACCACAAGTGACATCCATGAAGATTTTCCTGTTTTAAGAGACTTTCTACATGAAAATGGGTGAAAGGGAGCACAGATTTTGTGCCACAGCTCTGCCAAGCCCTGTTGCGTTGTGCAGCACGGAGCGCACGGCAGGGCAGGCACCAGGAGGCAGCGCAGCCACCAGCACCGCACGGGTTGTGGCCGCAAGGATATCGTTTTCCCTAAAAAAAGAGGGGACCACGTGCACCCTGCATCCCCTTGAGGCTAGGGCTGCTCGGGGTGATGGATAACGCCGCAGCAGAGCCCCACGCGGCCGAGCACCAGCCAGCCCTGCAGTGGGGAGGTTGGGCTGAACCGCGCAGGGATCTGCACCTCTCAGTGCCCTCCCAAGGCCCTTGCCCTGCGATTTCGGACACGGCACTTCCTTGTGTGCAGCCCTTTCCTTTGGGGCAATGCATAACGCCTCCTTGCACTGAATGCATCACCTAGAAACTACCTAACATTTTAATCCGGACAGTTTGCAGAGGATGTCTGGCTGGAATTGTTGTTTCTAGTCATAACTGAAAAGCGCTTCCTTTCATGCTTCATTTAAAACACAGCTCCAATGCTTGCGAATGCTAAAATATGAAGTAGTTCCTGCAGTTTAAAAAGTTGTTACAGCACATAGACAATTTTGAGACTTTCTTGTTTCCATTAGGAATGGCTATCCTGTATTCGTATGGTTGCTAAAGTGATTTAGGTCTGGCCTGCTAAGCTCTTTTCAACATTCTGCAGGCCTGATGGCATGATTTTTGCAAAGGGGAATCACCGCTTTCCCTAAACACCTGCAACCGGGGTGCTTCCTCCACCGCCACCCCTGCTCACCTGGGGCTACAGTTCGACCTGTGCCCGGCCACTCAGTTGCTCCACGTGGAAACCCTTTTAACGCTGCCCACTAACCCCCAAGCAGATCCATTTGTGCAGCCCCGCGCCTCCTGGGCTCCCCAGCCCCATCCCTGCTAACATGAGCATCCTTTTGATACGGGCAGCGTCAGCATCTCCTGATGTTCACCAACTCCTCCGTCCCGCATCAGCGCGGCCAGAGACGGATATTGCCTGGATATGAAAACCGCAGTGGGGAGAGTGGCGGCCTGCTCGCTCCCTCCCAGAGACATTCGCCGAAGGAGGGCCTGAAATGGGGCCGGATTTCATCCGGAGAATAGGTGGAGGCCCCCGCTTCCCACTGCCTCGTGGAGATGGCCCCGGCGCGCTGCGTTACGCGGCCGGTGCCGGCCGAGCAGAGCGCCTTTTACAGCCACTCTGGTATGTACCAAATTGAAGGAGGCGAAAGAAGCGGCCAGGGCGGTGGGGGAGGAAGAGGAGATCTATAACTGGCATGTTAATAAAACTCCAGTTTGTCACTTCAGCAGCACACCCCGAGTGTAATAACTAAGCTTCCTTTCTATACCCCCTATGAGCTCCTTTGTATTGACAGATGCCATTTGTTCCTTTACGACGTGATAATAAAAACCTTCAGCTTTGCTGAATGTTGTTCTTTTCCTCCCCTGACACTGGGGCACCAAATGGTTTGTACTGCACTCAGCAGGCACTTTTCATTAAGGATCGGGGCATGAAAATGAACTGTATTTGCAAAGCATTTAGCAGCAGAAGTTGTGGTATTGAATAGGCAGCAGGGAGCATCGCCTGCGCGCGAAGCCGGGCGCCCCGTGCCCGCTGGTACACGGAGTCCTGCGGGTCTCTAGTCCATGCTCATCTCGGAGCCCAAATACTCAGATTTCCTCTCAGTCCTATGGGGAAGGATCAGTTTGCTCGGAAATTTTTTTAATATCCACCCAACTTTGCATGGCGCAGAAAAGTCTCCTTTGGCTCCTTTAAACTTGCAAATATTTGCAAAGGCTTTTTTTTTTTTTTTTTTTTTTTTTCATGTGCAGACAAAAAAAAATCAGTCAAAATTGTAAATGTGGATATCTGAAAACTAGCATCTGAATTGATAATGTAGCCATCATTCGGGAACACTCGCAAACATCAGCTGAAAGTCTGTGCTTAAAGCACCATTCGAGATTCGTGCCCACAGCACCTAGTAATGTAATTTGATTTTCAAAGATAGGGAATGCTTGGACTTCCCATGGAGCTGATATGAATATAAGGGCATGGCTTGGCTTAACACTCACCTTTGAAAATGGTGGTGATAATGAGCGGAGTTTTCAGTGCTATCACCAAAATATAACACCAGGAAAATAATTTTAAAATAAGCAAAGGAACAAACACCCTTTGCTCTGTATATTTTTGTTTGTTTTTCTCTATTAAATCTTGAGAGAAAAATAGCATGTCTGTAACTCCATAGAGGATAACTATTGTAGGTTTTGCTGCAAGTAATACATTTAAGTTTATCAAAGCAAGAATGCATATAAGTTATTTGTTGTTATTTAAAGAAAAAGTGATTATTAAAAAAATGCACCAAGCTGGAACACACCCCCATACTCTTCAACTACTAATAAAATAATTTCTTGTTCTTTCCAAGGCAAAATCCTAGCAACATATTACAAGCATCTGCAATGCTGCAATGTGACCATGTTATTTTTTAATTTGTTTATTGTAATACCTCACATTTTATCATTTTGGGCAAAATATCTGTAAAAATATTGTTTATTAGACACAAGATTGGTAATAATAACTGTTATCATCCTTCCCTCATCCGGGAGACTTTTATCACTAACATTATCACTTGTTGCCAAACAAGTACAGAGATGTTAGCCTGGAGGATGAAATAGTTTAATCATGGGGAAACAATTTGCAGTGCACAGATCTCAGCTGGTTCCCCTTTCATCTGCTCTCAGTTACTAAGCGACTTCTGAAAATCTGTTTTGTAGCTGTAATAAAATTCATTCTATGGTCTCGCACACACACACCAAATGGTTTGCCTAATTCAGAAGTGTTACAATCATCTGGAACAAAGAGAGAATTCATAAGTTTTGAGGGTGGTTACTTTAGGGTTTTGTTTTCCTTTTTTTTTTTTTTTAATTACATTAACATGATACTTATCTTCTAAAAGTAGATTATGCCTCCTGGAGTGTATTCTCCATATTAAGAAAAAGAAACAATTTATAATCTGCCGAAAATTAGATGTTTGTTTGTAGTATTTCAGTAAGAGAGTGAAACACTAGTATATGTAAACACCTATGTGAAATCTTTGCCTCATTTGAGTTACTGTGAGTACTTTGTGGTTTTGTTCTTGTGCTCTCGGGGCAACCCAATAGTAAGTCTTCTTCTGACCAAAGGGACAACATCTCCTAATATAACACTTTGAGTTCAGATAAATAGCAGACTCTAAAAGCTCTTCGTTAAAGCATACGGGCACATGAGCAACTTCTGTGCTTTAGTGCCTTATCACAGTGAATATCAGAGTGATGTGAAAGGATCAGAAATTGATTGGGAGTGAAGCTTCCCTTGAGCTTCATGTGGTCCCAGCTTGCTTGAAGTGTTCATCCCTGAAGATAATGTGGAATTTTTTTTTGCTTGTTTTGCTTTTTAATTCTATTTTTCTATCTTTTCATGTGATAATGAGAGAGAAATGCCCACAAAAATAACTTTATTTAATCCCTACCTTTGTCCTCTTTCACTTTTTGTTAAAAATGGCTACTGGAAGACAGGTATATCGATGCAATGCACCCTTTTTCTTAAATATCTTAAAAGGCGGGACTTTTATCTGTAGTTATAATCCCAAATGCCAGCAGACCCTCCAAATGCTTTGTAGACCTTCAAACAATTTTTTTGAAGTTTATTTTCAAGTTTATTTGCTATAATATAAATCATTTCCATGTACATGGAATACTCTATTGGCTTCCAATTTGCTTTCTGAATATTCCCGTTTCTTAGATGTTGATTCCCACTAACAATATTTAAAAACGTCTGTTTTAATACACCTAAAGAAGGTGCTCTATTACGGTCTTCAAACCACATCTGAATTCAAGAAATGGAAATAAATGTCTATTTTTTTTGTATTATCTTATCTCTTCCTCCTACTCAGAAAAATGCCTTAGCTGAGCAGCAGATAGCATCTCTCTCTAGGCTGAGGTTAGCTCAGAGAGCTCTACACCCTTCTCAGGCTCAACACACTGTAGGCCGTTATTGTGGTCATGCAGGAACCAAAAAGAGAAAGAGCTTGATTCACCCTGAAAAAAGGAACTAGCAGAAACCGATCTACATCAAATCACAGACGCACGAGTGTGGGTAGGGCTAATGTATAAAGAAAAGCAAAGAGAACCCTCTGATTTTCACCAGCCGAAGCAAGGAAATTCGGTTAGGTCAGGATGTCTCTCCATGTCAGACTGTGTCTACGTGTTACATCAGCCCCGGAAGGGCGATTTGTTGTTTACTGTGCTACAAAGGAGACGGGCAAGATTCAAACACTCAACTTCAGCCTGCGAGCAGTGGTGTAGAAGTCAGGGGGGTGAATTAAGCAAGGGCAGAAGTTAAGCCTTTGGATTAGGCTGGTGACAGTCGATGCTGGTTGGCTTCGAGGAGTATCATTTTCTGTGAATTACAGCAGTGTGGCTGCCTTTGCCCCCATGATACTGCACATTTTTTAGTCACTCTATTTATACTGTTGAAGTCCCACACCGTGAATTTGCCAGAGCAGAGATCGTGGTGGGTAGTGTCCAGTGTACCGCTGGGCAGGTCTGCTCCGGGAGGCACCGCTGCAGCCGTGTGAAGCAGGAACAGCCAAGTACTGAGAGCTGAGCAAGAAGGGAGGCTCCAGCTTCCATGCTACCAGGGGTGCTGCTGGCAAAGGTGCTGTTAAAATCGGTCTTTGTTCACTGGGTCACCAGTGACAGTAGGAATAGTTTTGTTCAGGGTGCACAGGGCAAGATGGGGACCTCGTACAGTTCTTCCATCAGATGCTCCTTGTTCTTGTGCTTCACACATCTCATTAGACACCATGGCTAATGAGAATCACATGAAATGTCAATTTAGAGAGCAAGAAATACTGAGAGGAAGAAATGTCTAGAGGAAGGATGGATGTACCTGGGGACCTTGGCACATGTGTTCAATCCCCTCCATCTGCTGCAAACTTCCCACATAACCTTGAGCAACTGATCTCTCTCTGCCTCAGTTTCACCCTTTATACAGGGAAATGTGCACATTACAATGTTTCCCAATGACAATGTCATGTTGGGACATATCATATTCAGATCCTATATAATGGGGACCATATAAATTCCATAGGTAGTTTATCTGATCCAGCAGTCATGAGTCTGCCTGTCTGAAAGTTGCTGCTCTTGATAAGAAAACATTCCTGCTCTTGAAATTCCTTTATGAGAAGCAACGAAGGAAAGTCTCGGCCACGTTCTGGAGAGCAGGTGCTTTAGCGATGGTACTGCAGTAGTCAAACCCTGCTTGCAGCTCCAGTGATGGCATTTTGGGACAGAAAGTCTCTGTAAATGGACCCTAACCCTCAAGAGAGAGGCAGAGATTTGGCAGGCATCTTCTGCTGTCCTTCCGCAACACTGAGGTGGCCCTGGAGCCCAAACCATCGTGTCATCTCTTTATAACTCTACGGGAATGTGAAGCTACTGCTTTCATGTGTCTTTCGAAACAGCAGAATAATGGAAATCAATTGTCATCAACCCACTTGAAAAATTAAAATTTTCATTTATTTTAGATTTTGTTTCTGGTCGCTTTTGAACAAATTAATCTATTTTATCTATTTGTAGTGCTTTTGCATGAAGTTTTAGCCTGATTCTACAGATCTATAACCCTCTGAATATCTTTGTTCATAATGGCATAGCAGCTGACTCTTAACTCTAAAAGATGCTGTATTATATATCCTCTGCTGTCCATCTAGCCAAAAGAACTCCCCAACACCCACCTATATTACCCCACTTTCAAATTACTGATGGACTTTACAAAATTGTTCGTAGTGATTATTATTGGTATTTATTGTCGTTGTGTTATTTGATCAATGAAAGCACTAGAGGCTGGACAATTTGCGAATTAGGATGTTACTGCACAAGTTGCTATATCTTTATTCCTAGAGTGATTTGCAAAAATAGGACTTTTCCCTTAATTTATAAAGGAAATTTCCTTAAGATTGTTAAAACTTCTGTTTCTTGAAACGTTTTGATCAAATGTGGATTGTAACAATTCAGAGCATGTATAACACAAACCTACCTTTCCTCTCTATCTTTTCCTTTTGCCTTCATATAGTCAGCCCTACAGTATTAATTCAAATTATGTGCCTATTACTTCAGCAGTTGACAAAAAAGGTGACTTGACTATTTCTGTTTATAGAGCATATAATCATTAGAATAAAATAACAACAAAGCTCAAAACAGCTAAATCACCGTCTATATTTAAAACTGACCTCAAGTCTTTCCTGTAACAAAATACCACAGTGATCACTTCGGAAGCATCGCGGACCTCAACTTTACAGTATTTTCCATTTTTAACAATGTACCTCATTACCTTTTGTTGCAGCCTTTTTCCCCATGAACATTTATTTACATTCTGTTCCTACGGTGGTTCCTCCTGGGCTTAAAAGGTGAGGCTGTAGTATCAGTTGGCTGAAACTGCATTAATTGAGCTCCCTCTGATATAATGATCTTAAATCAATACAGGCTTCACCTTGTAAAATGCACTTTTTTTTTTTTTTGTCTTTTTGTGCCTCCTGAGATGTGATGTATTAAAATCCACGTGGAACTAACTTTTCTTTCTCTTCTCACTCCCACACTTCCCCATATGTGGCTCTGATTTTCCCCTCAGGGTACCTATGGGAGGTCTGGAAAAGTCTTGGGAGCCTTTAAAGAATGTTAATATGTATTCCACTGCATTTTTAGTTTTAAATAAAGTAAGAATTTTTATTTTTGAGGATAAACAAATATAAGTACTAGTTAAAAAACAAAAAACACCTATTTGTGAGAGAAAGTACTCTTTTTCATAAAAGTACTCCTTTTTCATGATGTTTAATTGTATTTCATGACATTTGGCATTCAGGGTATTTAGCATTTACAATTCCTTGTAAAATGTCTGGGCAACACTGAATCTTAATTTTCCTGAGATTTTTTTTTCTTTGTTTCTTTTTTTCCTTGCTAAGAAACTTCCACTTAATGGCCCAATTCAGCATTTGCTATTCAGTCCTTAAGCATTTTGTTTGCCTAAGAGCAGAATCTGGTCCTGGATATCTATGCTGATCTTTATAAACCTCAGCCGGTGCTATGATACTTACCGCTGTGAATACTGCGATTATAATCACAAATGGGAGCAGGGCTTTCTGTTATATGTAGTTCTGCTGATAACAAGAATAAGTATTTGTAAGATCAGATCCTCAAGCTCAAGCACACACAGAGGAAAAAAAAAAAAATGCAGGCACTTTTAGATAAATAACCATTTTTCAGTGGTGATCAACATTCACTCCCTCATTTTACCCCCTCTTGAAAGTTAGCTGGTCAGCGCTGCAGATAAAGACTGTGAAATCTGATCACTGGAACTAAAATGGACGGCTTAGCTGCCTAATCTCCTCCATCCCGTTATCATCAGCTCCCTGTCCCCTCCCCGCACCATCCTCAAAATTGGGAAATAGCTGCAGACTTATGGGAATGCGCTGCCGAGTAAAATAAACGGCCCTTGGAGAGCGCGTGCCCGCAGCCAGCAGGCACGGGCTGGCCCCACTGAGAGACCCAGAAGGGGAAATGGATTTTAGGGAGATTTCTGCATTTCTGAACAACTTCAGAACACTGATAATTCATTGTCATGATGTTAACAGAGATACTCAAATATCACTCTTAACATCATGGCAATGAATTGTCAGCACATATGTTTTGTTACCGAAGTCCCCTTAGCAGAATTGCTGAACAAGAAGCAAAAATAATATGTGTACTGGCATCACATCTGTAGATCTTACTGCATCTATAGATCTTACTGAGCTCTACAATGAGGGGAAAAATACAATTATTTTTGTTTTCTTAGTGGTAATTGTCAGGTTCAACTAAATCCTAATCTTAAATTGTAAAATCATATCAGGTGTTTATTTGATGTAGCTGAAGCACACAGACATGCTCGTAATATCCTAGATTTCACCTGTATTAGGTGATGGAGAAAATATTACAAAAGACAATTCCTTTTTCAAATTACTGAGACAGAAAGGAAGGAAACAGACAAAAACAAATGGATTTGACTAACAGTCTGAACCTTTGAAAGTTACAGACAAATATGTTTAACCGGACACCACATTCAGTATGCTGGTAAAGTATCCCATTCCGCAGTCTGTACTAATGTGAGTGTTTCCAGGGGATATTAGGGACTCCTAATTAAACCAAATTGTGATGATCTTAGTTGTTATATGGGAGTGCCTGCCCCACACACCCAAGTTTTACACTCAGATTTGGGCTTCAGCTTTGGGCTGAGAACAATATCTGTACCCTGGAAAATGGTGAAAATCTCCAGGAATATAGGAAATTAGCTTTGGTAAGAAAATAATTAAATGATAGTCTGTTGTTATGAGATAGCTTATATTTCTTCTATTTAATTTCAAATGAAATGTGCTATAACTAAAACCAGAGGTATTTTCTATGCTGTATTTCCCATCCCCCTTACACAACCAAGGGCATATTTAAAACTTAAGGGCAAATGTTCCATAAAACACTGCCCAACCCTTTGCAAATTCCCTGCATAACTCTCACATGCATCCTCTAACTTCAGTCCATCCCTACTCCAAAGTTGTAATTTGCCCTCTAGTCCTTCTCCCCCTTTTTTTTTTTTTCTTTCTTTCTTTTTTACAATCTTTGAGATGGCAATTAGCCGAAGAGATGCACTTAGAGCTTTGCTTCAATTACAGATCCCTCCATTCCGAGTTATGTGCTCTGTTGTTTTATGCTAATTTGAATGTCCTTTCGCATGAAACATCAGTCTGAATTCTCCAATTGTTCCCTCCTTATCTGAGATTTGTCTCATGCTTTCCACCCTTGGGTGTGGTGATATACATCCACATATCCCAAAGGCTACATTTTTTTTTTTTTTTGCCTGTACCTTGGTTTTGTTAAGGAAATCCCCTTTAGGCAGAACCACTCAAGCAAAAGACAAAAATAACAGTACTGTGCTGACCAGCCATGAAGTCCTTTTCTTTCTGCAGACCTTACAAAGATTCACAAAGAGGTGTCAATGTTGCCATCTGCATTTTACAGGTACATAAATTGAGGCAAAGAATGGAAGAGTGTATGTGATAGACCTGGATAGAGACAGGCCTGATATGGAGAGTTGGTGGGTTTGAAGACATTATGCCCAGTTTTTCCTAAAATGACAATACTTTTTTGAAAAGGTGGTGTACAACTACCTACAACTGCAGGGGTTATCATGATTTTTCTTTCTTCTGTACCTGTTCATTTTCATAGGTTTTGTCTTAAACAGAGGCATGTGATAACTTTTAAAGTAATTGTTAGTTCCATTGTGGATATCGGTGCTAAATAGAGAGATTCTATCTTCATTTTAATTCTATCAGTGCTTCCTATCCCAGCCTCCAAAGAGATCTATTATTTCTTGTGATGCAGAGTAAAATTGTGTGTTAGAGGATAAATATTAGTTTGGTTGTTGCTATGAGATTGAACCTGGGGAACCAAATGGTCTGAAGCATTTAGCAGAAAAAAAAATAGAGAGAGATGTCCTTGAGTATTTCAAGGGAGCAAAGAAAGCTTGTCTTCATGCCAGAAATCCTGATTGAAAAATGACACTAGACTTTATGGCTACGAAGACACAATATTGTATATGACACTTTCATTCGTGGTCTTACTCATCGCCCCCCAAATCTTTGCTGCTATATATTAAGTATCCCCCTTGTGAAGCTAAAGTAGCTCATAAAAGTGTTAAGTAAAAAGTCAAAACTTACATGGGAACTGTTACATTTTCTCTGTGTGGCCATAATGAGGTTATTTATGGTACATGTAGGAAAGATTAAAGGTTTTCATAATAAAGGAAAGCAAGAGCTCAAGAATTGGGTGCCTCCTAACAGCACTGACTCTCAAGACAGGATAAATCACCCAAGCAACCATTAAAACTTCAAGAAGATTGCTTGTAAACCTCCAAGCAATGCCAATAAAGCATATTCCTTGCCATATAGCAGTCCATATGGTGGAGCTCAGCAGTTTTTCAAAACTAAGGGCTATTCACAATTTAACCCTACTGTCTTTTTCCTTACAGGGCCTGGTGCCAATGAGGCACTATGGAATCGATGCAATCTGCAAATGTGGGAGGGCGGCGGGTGCGGGAAGCAGACTGCCATCTCGGGGAAAGTTAACTTATCCAGAGGGAAGGTCCTCAGGAGCAGGAAGAGGATTTTGGATTCCCGTGTTTAAGACCTCGGCACCGTTTTCCATCCTCCCAGTTCCTGCAGGTCTCCCACTGTACAGAATGCCAGAGACCCTTTTTACTGGCACTCAGGAAGTTTGGAAAATATCCCAGGGCCCCTCAAGGCTCTGGTTCATTTACATCTTAAAAAGTCAAGTCTGCCCATCCTTCCACCCTGAAAGGCCAAGGTAGTGAAAACTGCAATAAATCACAAAGTGAGTGAGCTTGTGTGTGGCACAGTGTCAGCAACTGTATAAGCCAAGACCAAAAATCCTCCCTCCAAGTTTGCACCAGAGAGAAGCCCCAAATCAATTATATATATATATATATATCTTTTTTTTTTTCCCCAGTATTTTGCCAGCAAATTCTAACCTAGATTCAGAGGTTTGATCCTGGTGACCCAGGCTGTACCAAGGTAAGCACAGAGGAAACCGTGGGCTGAAGAGAAGCTCTCAGAGGTGACCAAATTAGTGTCTGGGCCAAGTTCTTTTATCCTCGGCCAATATTTTTTTCTTTTGTTTCACTTTTTCTTTTCAGTGTTTACTCAGGAAAAAAGTACCAAGTCAGATCATCTTGTTCACTCTTAAACTTGATGTAGAAGAGTAGAACCTACTTAGGGAGGGTCCTAATTGTGAAGAAAGACTACAAGCTCCTCCTGGCAGTCCCTTGTGTGTCTGTGGGGGCATTTGGATAACACGCTTGATTCCCACAATGAAAGTTTCATCCACAAGGGGGTATTTCTAGTATTATTATAAGAAATCATAGTAATGATAACAAAGACAAGGGAAATCCATTGGTTTTTGTATGATTCAGATTTACGTAAGTGTTCAGCTTTCAGGATTTTTTTTTCAGACAATATTATAAGAAAAAAAATGGAGTAAATCAACTCAGTAAATCACATCAACTGCTGTAATTTGATATCATCATTTTATTAATCTTCACAGAGTTATTGTTGAACTATGCGGAAGTCCTTGTCTTATTCAGCTAAAATCCATGGGCATATCTGTCCTTTGGAGCTGCCTTTGGCACATGTACGGACTGGGATTTAACAAAGAACGAGATGGATCCAAAGGTCCTGGCCATACAAACCAGCTGCAATGCTGTCTCCACTTTGGATACCTTAGTGGTTTTTGCTATAGACTATCTATAGACCTAACTTTTAAAAGTTACACACTCCTAGCAAAATCAAGGAAAGCTTTAGGTGTTTAAAATCTCTGAAAATTAGGTGTTAGAATGATAGGTGCTAACATGATCTGGACTCAACTCTTCATCCCTGGGGTGGGAGGAAGAGGCAGCAGCAGGAGCACCAAACTCATTTGGCCTCTGTGCGTATTTCCCTTTCCATGGGCGGTTCAGGCACCCGTGTCCACACTGGGGAATGGGCGCTGGGAATGATGCTCTCTCGCAGCCTTAGCAAGGCCGGGAGCCCCGAGGCTGCCTGGAGCGTTGCCCGCGGGGCAGCCCGCACGGCCGAGACGCTCTGGTCCTCCTGCACGTCCTCCTCGATGGAGCTGCTGGCCCAACACGGCATGACGGGTAAGAGCACCTTGTCTGGGACAGAAATGGCATTTCATACACAGCCATGGGGTAACTTCCTTCCTGTAAGAAGGTCAGATTCACTCATGAGTCAGGCCTACTGTAAGAGCAATACCAAGAAAACGAACTGTGGATTAATAGTAAAAACTTATAGTGGATGTTACACAAGTCCACTAAATTCTTACTGTTTATTCCCCCTCCCTTACTCCTCAGAAATGCATATGTTGCTAGCACAATATTATGATTTTCAAGTGTCCTTCTGAAGGAACCATCTTAGTGTGGGGCAGGATCATTCAGCAATGCATCCAGAAATGCCCATGAGATTTCCAGTCAGCCTGGAAATCTTACAAAGGACACCAGAGATAACTGCACTGGCTCTTCTATTGCATTTCCATTTTATGGCATCTTTTTATATTCTGTAGTGGGCTTTTCTGAATAAAAATGAGACAGTCTCTTAAGAGGCCTTTTTATTATTTGCATTTGGCAAAAACAGCCTTAATGAGCTGTTAAGAGTCATTCCCCACTCCTATTGTTGGAGATGCATGGGAGCCTGTAAAGTGTTGAAAAGCCAAAAGACAATTTATGATCCCTGATGCTATCCCTTCCTGAGACAATTCTTCAGAAAGGAAGATATCTGAGGAATAGGAAGTCCCATTATTTAAATGCCTGAGTAACTTTTACTGGAGTCATAACTGTGGAATTTGCTATTTTCATTTCAGCACTGTTTACACTGCCTGTTTTCCCCTTAAAAGCAGCAGTGGGATGCGTGCACTGCCCGGGCATTCAAAGCTGTAACACTAAAGAATGGGAAGATGACTCAAGTGAAATGTGCCATTCTTTCCCAGGCTTGAATAAATAGCACCAAATGCCAAGAAAATACTCAGCAACTTATAAAACTTTTTATTTTCTCCCCTCCTGCTTAATACCTGGAGGAAGTGACCCCTTTGTCAGCACCTTAGCCTGGTTCACCCAGACCTGGGGGGTGTGATGAACTCAAACTCGCTGCCATATGGGACAGGAGGGTTATTCAGGGAGTGGGAAAAAAATGAAACAAAGAGTTTCACAAGTTTCTGCGGCAGACGGATGTGTGGGTCTTGGCATTGTTGTCGCTTTGAAAATGGGCAGCAGACAGTAAATGTCGGAGGTGTTTGCTATTGACGGAGGGTGCTGAAAAGACAATCAAATATTTGTGACAAAGGCAAAGACCTTGGATGTTATCGTTGACACTCAGACGTCTCGAGGAAAAAAACAAATATCGCGTTCCTTGCCCTGTCTCTTACTGTAAATGACAAAATGACATCTCCCACCCGGCCCATGTGTATTGATCTGCTCCAGCCCTCCCCAACTTAAGTACCGCAAATGGGTGAGGGATGGGTTTGTCTGCTGGACAGTAATTAAGTGATATTCTCACTGTCTGAAGAAAGAGGCGACCCAATGAGGCCTCCAACTGCCTTTTTTTTTTTTTTTTTTTTCCTATCTTGAAAGAGCTATGGTCATTTCTACTATTAAAAACAAATAAGGCATTAAAATACACAAAGAATAGAGCTCTGTTTTAACTCTTTTGGGGGGGGGTGGGGAGGAGGGAGCTCTGTTGCTTTAGTACAATACTTTAAAATCAGAAAAAAAAAGAAGGAAAAAAATTAAAAAGGAGAGGGGCGAGTTGTCTACGATGATACTTGTATTGCACAGCTTGTTTTATAATCTCAGCATGACTTCAGTGTCCCACCAACATCCTGTCTGGAGCCAGGCAGCTCATACAAGTCGAGTATGGATTTGGGTGGAACAGAAGTTATTTAAATTGTTCATTAATTCGCCTCTTTGGACTGGAAATCCGCCAGCCCCCTCTGACTACCCTCCCTAGCGTGGACTGAGCACAGAGGGACCAGGGAACAACAGCTCAGGCCATCGCTGGGCCGAAGTCTTCACTCCGTTTCAAGGAACCTGCACCTTTGGATGTATGAGTTCTTTGTTTTTTTAACTAAAAAAATCAAATGTGTCTATTTTATTGTATTCTTTCTATTAGCAGATATAAAAGTCACTTTTGGTTTCCTGTAAGACAATAAAGTTTCCAAAAATAAAGCAACTTTGTCCTCCTCAAGGTGCCAGCACATGTATTACTTGTTAGTTCCCATGATAAAGTATCAGATCCTGCAGCGATTTTTCCAGATCTAATTTCCATTGATTCTAGTCTCAGTCTGATCTCTATTTTTTCAGCAAGATCATGGTTTTCTGCTTAAGTTGGGTTTTTGAAATCCCCTGGAGCATTCGGGCCCAACTCTGATCTCCCCTCCTGAAATGAGCAGGGTGATGCGAGACTTGCCCTTTTTTCCATTAATAGCAATATAACTGCCGTATAATTTGGCTTCCAATGAGGCAGATATTGCCGTGCTGCTTTGCTAAAGCCTGAGCGCTTTGTCTGAAATGTAATGATCAGCAATTACCACGTGCAGAGCATTTTGTCACCGTTTCTTACTGCTCGTGCACCAGACCCCAGGCCGGGCTCTTGCTGGTGGGAGCTGCTATGGGGAGTGCGGCAATAAAGCGGAGTAAATTTGCAACAGCCGGATCCTGGGCGGCTTCCACGGCTTCCCATCATCTTAATCTGTTCTCTCCTTCCATAATTTTATTTGCATAGAAACACAACACAATAATTTGACGACTACTCACCCTCACGCTGTGCATAGAAGCAAAACCACTTACTGCTGAACCGAGCAATCAATTCTCCTTCTGTTATTTTTTTTTCCAGAAATCGCACAGCTTTCGCTTTCTTTCGCATGCCATGACTTAACAAAAGTGACTTACAGTGCAGCTGGGTTAGGAGGTAAAATGAGTAATTCGGGGTTGTTAAGAGAAAAAGATTATTCTGCTATTAGCTCATGGCCCAGAGCTCCCCAATAAACGCCGCGCTACGCCGTGTGCTGAGTGCTTTTGTCCAGCTCCTCGCACAAATCACACTGTCCCCGCGCGCCCGTCCCCAGCAGCGTTCTCTAACGCTTAACTCAGTGACCTCACAAAAATAATTGGTGTGAAGCAAATTTACTTAGCCCACCGCCTTTATTTGCAGACTGAATGGCTCCGAGAACTGTGCATATTGTTTATGGAAATGAAGAGGGAGAAAAGAAAACAGGGGATCGCTCTGCGCATAACGGTGGCCCTGCCTGCACCGTGGACACCTCGGGAAAGACGCGGACAGACTCATATTGCTGCAAATCTGCACAGGGCTGTGAGAACCCCCACCAGCCGCTGCCATTTAAAGTGGTTAAAATTTTTGATGGTGTCCTCAAGTTAAAATCTGAGGTTTAACTGGGCGCTTTGATTAATAATTATCCCCCAGGTGTAAACAGTAATCATTTACGAGCAGATTTCTGTTGACTTCTCAGTTAAAAAAAAAAGAGGCCCAATTCTCATTTGCAGCTCTATAAATCTGGGGAAAAAAATTTAAAAAAGGAAAAAAGGGGGGGAGGGGTGGAAAGACAAAAAAAAAAAAAAAAGGACAAAAAAAGCCCTAGCGTGGCCCTATTTGCAACTTTATGCCTTTTCAGCACAGCCCCTGTTCCCCGCTATCACAGACTTTATATTTTCCCCGTGTCGTCCGCGTGGCTGCAGCTGGCAGCACCGTGTCCGGCAAGATCCCGTCGGTCGGAGATGCCCGAGAGAGAAGGGGGGTCGGCAGGGTGCTGGGGAGCGCATCAAACCGCTGCCTGTTTGTGTGCGCGCGGATATTTATATGTATATATATGTAAATCTGCCCCACGGGGGGAAAAAACAATGAAAAAACAATCGCGGCGTTTAAAACGCGGCGATAGACAGAACAGAGCAGTTGCGCTTGATGTGCATGTGATATAACCATAATACAAAAGCCGCTTACCAAACAGCTTGCAGAGATTAGCTAACAAGAACTAAGCCATTCTTTTCAGGGCCGTTATTAGCATATTTTTCATCAATACTATACTTAACAGCTACTACATAGCAGGAAGTGGTATTTAACCTCTTGTTACAATGTAACGAGATTACTTTGTATGGTTATGTTACATTCCATTCATAAGGGCCCTCCTGTGTCCAGTTAATTAGATTCACTGTTTGGCTGCCTGAACCTAAGGAAAATGTAACGAAATCTGCGAGGAATATTGAGACGCTTCCGAGCGGTTTGTGCTTGTTGGGGTTTGCTGTTGTTTTACCTTCCTGCGAGGCTGTATCCAGAGCTGTGTAAAAACTTGTTTTGTAGGATTAATAGCGTTTATTAGATTATTTTACTGGGTTTTGAGGAATTCAGGGGTTTAACCGTATAAATCCCCACTGAGTTTTAAAGAAAGCTCATTCTCCATCTGAAATTCACCTGAAATAAATGAGCATCAGCTGATTTTTCATTTTAAGGTCAAAATCACATGAAACTGGTTTTGCTTGATTTGGCTGCAGAGCTTGCAGGGACAGTGGACTCTTGCTACCAGACTGTGGCTTTTCAGTGAAATTGGGCTCAATCTTGAGAAATTTAGGAGGTTTCAGAAGAAAACAGTCTGAATTTAGAGTCTGGAGTAAAACTACAAGCAGGTGAGTTTTGCAGGATGCAGTTTCCGTTCTAAGCAACTGGTATGATCCTAGCAATTTTTCTAAGGAAAGCGTTTCTGAAGATTCCCTAGGTAGCAAGACCAGTGTTAGGACTTATATTTGGTATTTGAAAGAGCATGAGTCAATGAAATGATTGAAAACAAACAAACAAACCCCACACACAAATAAATCAAGCCCCTTTCAGCAGCTGCGTATTTCTGGCAGAGACTTATGACCAGTGTGTGTGGGGGGACGAGGGGGAGGATGGAGAGAGGGGAATTAGCATCTCTCTCATGTGAAATGTCCTGTAGTGCTACAGCATCTTAAAAATAGCTAAAGGAGCCACGGAGGGTGATTTTTGTTTGTTTGTCTTCACTGAAGACATGGTTTTACCTCTGTGTTAGGCTCTGCTCAACTGCATTTTGAAGCCCGTTCTGAGTGCACCAGTGTGACCTGGCGCATCCTGCAGATGCCCACGCTGGTTAGGGGGTTGAGAGGAGCTAGAATCCTATGGGTGGCCAAAGAGGAGGTACAATTTGGAAGGGTAACTCCTTCCGAAGGGGAGAGCTGCCACCCCAGAGGGCTGATCCTGCCACTTTCCTTGCTTGCCAGGCCCTGGTCTGGAGGCCAGACAAGGCCAGGATGTCCCCAGCCCCTGTTGTCCTTCACGTAAGAAGCTCTTCAAAACGCTTTGTCATGCTCGCAGACTGGGGGGCTGATCCACAGGGGCACAATCAAGTTGGCACTCGGGTGGATTTGGGTGCGTGTCCCAATAACTGCTTGAAAATCCCTGTGGTTCTTCCCAAGTGTTTTCCTCCATCCTCCAAGACCAAGGTTTTTCTCTAGGGAAACTATCCAGGCTGCGGGTCTGTCTCGTGAGCGGTTCTGTTTTACCTGCCCGGCACTCAAATGTGAGAGGGTAGTGGAACGAACACAACCTCCTATTTCAATCTTCCCAAGGGAATGAGTTTGTTTAAGGGAGAGGAACTTAAAAAATAGAGCATTTTTTTTTTAATAGTGAACAGCTCTTCAGGCAAAGCTTTTTAAATATTTAAAAAAAAAAAAAAAAAAAAAAAAAGGATTTGTTAGTGGATTATGGGGTATTTATTGGCTCCTACAGTGGTTCCCGCAGTCACGCTTAAATATTGTCTCTTCATGTCTGCTCCAGCCTTTCCAAATATAACTGAGAAATCCTCCTGGCACCTAGACTTTTCCACTGTAATTAGCATGTGCTGGACTTATCCCTGATGCAGTCAACAACTCGTAAGCTATTCGTCCTCCCGTATCTGTGTGCAGAAACTCCCTTTCCTCCCACTACCTTTCTGTAACCTGGTTGAGAGAAAGGAAAAAGGGAAAAACCTTGGGAGTTTTAGCTGCCTTTGCCCTCGTGTGCATGCACAAACTGGACTTGGAGTCCTGAACTTCTGGGAATCGGACTTGCACCGTCTCTACCAGAGCATTAGAATCAGTCCCTTCGTCATAGGGATAACCAGTCAGATATTTGATGTTCAGTGGAGTTTGGGTATCACTAACAAACTGGATGCCTCACAGTACATGGAGAGTTATTTATCCCAAGAAGATCTTCGCAGGGTCCATTATATCTCCAAGCCTTCCTATATAAGGTGTTTCTGCCCAGGCTGATGAGCCTCCTCTGCAGCCTGTTTATCCAGCTCAGACCCGTGGGATTTTATTCTATACTGATAAATAAACTATTTCGCCTCTCCAGCTCCCAGAACTCTGGTTCTCTGCAGAACGGTCTAGAAGCACTTTGAATAAGAGCTGTGAAACACAGCGAGCTTAACTGAAAAGTTCACTTTCAGCTAAAATGCCACTTTTTGGTTTTTAATGATCATTTAAGCAGATATCATTATTTTTTCCCTGTAGTTTTCTTCCTTCTACCACCACAAGAAGAACTAAAAGAAAGCATGTTTAAAATAATGTTAATAAAAAAAAAACTTTAAAAAAGAAAGAAAAAAGAAGGAATACTTTTCAAATAAATTCTGAAAAGGTGCTTCAGATTTAATGATTTTGCTTCTGAGCTATTGCATACTGGCAGTTTTTGCTTGAATTACAGCCAGAGCGAGCAGCCACGGGTCCCCCCACGCGTGTGCATGACGGGGGCTCATGGGAGCTGTCCAGCAGCACAGGGACATTTCCCCTTTTCCTTTATTTCCCACCCCCCTATCTCCCCCTCTTCCTCTCTCTCCTTCTCTCTCTCCTTCTCTCTTCTCGATACCACTTTTTTTGCCTGACGTGCATTTTTTTGGCACCCTCAGTCACTCCTGAAAATAAAGTGATCCCAGCACAGGACACCATGGAAAAGATGGTCATAGCCCTTTCTATAAACTGCTGTGCCACTGTATTATCAGTTTTTATAAGGATTCATTCTGGCATATATATGTCTATAATAAGCGCAGTATATCTAATAAGTAAAGCGATATCTTTCATCTTTTTCTGTAGGGCTTTCTCCATTTCCTCTTTTTTTAATCCCCTAGAAACCATCCTGGGCTTTAGGAACCATTTACCTCCTGTTGACAATAGTTAAGCATAAGACTAAGAAGCAAAATAACTGCCCCACTTGTCATGGGGGGAAAGTAGAGTATCCTGCAGGTGGGCAATCACACAGGGTAGATCAGTTATTTGGCCATAATTCTGCTACGTATCGAAATGTAAATGCGTGTGTTCTCCTGGGATTACTTATATCCTTGAAGTTGAGCACACATTAAAGCAGTTTGTTGAAGCAGATCCTTAAATGTTATATTATTTCTCAATATAAATTATTCTTCTAAAGCTCATTCCAGAGCACCACGGTAAAATAAATCTTTATCTTAGCTACTTAGTACTAATGAAAAACAATATTATTGGTACTTTTCCTATAGCAATTCACTTAAAGAGAGATGTTGTACAATTACAGAGAATGGCTAACCATGCTTCTTCATCAGCCTGATAATTAATAGGAATAGGAGAAAAAGCCCTGTATTTCTGAGTGCCGATCAGGCAGCAAAGGCACTCCAAACATCTGAAGAAAAAACAGTTTGTTAATTGCTGTCTAGACAGTTTATTGCTGCAATAAGATCAAAACACGGAATACTGAGGTTTGTGGTATGAATCATGCAGACTAAACAATTGTTTTATTGCATTTACAGAGTGCTTGATTTATAACGCAGTCAGTTTGGTAATAAAATTCCTCCATTGTATATCCTGAATAATTTCACCCCTTTTTTGCATCTTCCTGTTTTATTTCTATATCAAGATGCTTTAAAATGTGCCCATGGGGGTTCTGTCATATATAAATAAAGTTACTTATCTTGATCTCTGTTGTGCCCTCCCAAGCTACAACATCAGCTGGGATGTGATCAGCTGAGGTGATTGCACCGAGGAGCAGATCTGTTGGGATCTAGTCACAGTATCTCTTGTTCCACTAACTGAAAGGGATCAATCAGGCAAGTGACTTTTTTTTTAATTTACTATTCTGCTTTTTTTTTTTTTTCTGAAAATAATTCAGCTGTCATCTTCTGTGGGTGTATCCTGAAGCCTGAGGTTTAAGGGGAGTTTGGGAACTCAGAAACTTCAGGGCTGCTGGAAAATCTTCTTGCCCTTGCCTCGTTCTCAATGGGGGTAAATGAAGAGTTGCCTAAACCTGAGTCTGCCCAAAGTGCCGACTTCCTCCGTGACCCGAAACATCTCATGGCTGTGGCTCTTGCATAAGACAACTCTGTGCTTCTCTCGTGTCTTAGTTTCAATAAACTGTGATTATTCTAATATCTACAGACCAGGAAGAAATTATGGGTCAGAATGTAGCTCTGGAGCAAAATCAAGCTGAAGTCAAAAGCCTGAGAATCTGAATTTCACATATGAGGGACCAAAATCAGTCCCATTTGGTTCGGTGAAAACACCTCTATTGATTTCACTGTGCTAAGGGCATACCTACAAATACAGTGAACTATTTCATGCTAAATCTGACAGTGCTGGGTAAAGCAGGATCAAATTTCTCATTTTATTAAAGCCTGTTTACATAAGATTTTGGACTAAAAGCCATTTGGGTAAGTTTAGATAAGTATCATTTGCACTTTGGCTCAAGTTGGGAGAAAAATCCTCTGAATAGTAATCCCCTGATTAAGGAGATCTGTGCTGTCTCATGGCAATATCTTAACCTGGAGATCCTCACTGTAGCTCTATTTGCATTTAGGCTTTCCAAAGAGCAGGCCCACCAAGCCAGGCTGGTGAAGTGACAATGTCCTTGCATACGTTGCATGGCTCTTGGCTCCCACTCGTAAAAGCTGATGATCTGGATGGTCAAAATAAATTATTCTCATAATAGCACTAGGCCATCATGACTGTATTAAGACTCTGCCATCCCTGGAGGTGCTTCAAACTGCTGGTCCAAACGGTTCTTCAGCAGAATGACAGCAAATCCTCTGGTGCAAATTTTGACTCTTGCTACCCAAGGATCACAGGGATAGAAATGAGTCCTGTTTCTGAAAACATCTCCAGAGTTGCCCTTTTGCCTTGCAGCTCCTCCTGCAGCTTTGTCCAGGGGCTGCTGTGGCTCCATTTGAAGCCACGCCTGGATCTCAAGGTGCCTCCTGACCTAGGGAACCTGCCCCAGCACATGAGGAGCAGCACTGGGGGGAGCAGGAGGTCCCCGAGGTGCGCGGTGTGGAGCAGGAGCAGTGCAGGAGGCAGCGCCTGGGAGAAGGCAAGGCTCTAAACACCAGCCCAGGCAGGACAGCAGCTGAGGCACTTTCAAGAGAGACTCACAGGTTCTTGGTCCTAGGCAAACCCAAATAGCCCCAAAACCAAGGGGAAGACTTTCAGGAATACCCAAAATTCCACCTCCACTGTTCACAATTGTTTCTTCTCAAGTGTTGGGGAAATAAATGCAAACAGAGAACAAATAAATTGCCCTTATAAAATAGATGGTGTATTTCGAAAATAAATGCAAACAGATAACAAATAAATTGCCCTTATAAAATAGATGGTGTATTTCAAAAATAACTAGCAATGGTCTTAGATAAAAGGAAATATGAAAAGCCACTGCGGCAGGACAGGGCAAGGCAGGAAAAGGGGCTTTCTAGCAGCATCGATCAATGTCCAGCAGAGATGCTGTGAAGAACCTGAGGTGTAAACAGGATTTGGTAATCCTGAGAGCAATCCAGGAATTGATCACTTTAGAGATTTTCCTGAATAAAATAGTATAGTATATCTATAAAATTAATGTCAATAATGCAGAGCTATTCTTCTTCCTCTTTTTTTTTCAGACAAATTATTGGGTTGCTTTCTTTGGATTAGGATAGTCTGTGATGTCTAAGAGGATTTGGCATTAAATTAGTTTGTGAAAATAGTTGCAAAAGCTCTTTTCAGAGTTCAACCTCTATGCAGATGCATGTTAAAACTTGGTAAATACTTCTAGAAAAGGTGGTTTTTTTTTTTTTATTGTGGTAGGAGATGTCCACACCACTCAGGTGATACATTTACCAGAGGTTTCCAATATCAATTCAGCCAATTTTCTCCTCTGGATCCCTAACGCTTCATGAGTAACGATATGTCAGTCACCAGCACCTTCTGCAAAATGTGCAGCCCAGTTCCTGCCCCCAGAGCCCAGAGGGGACCCTTCCCCCAGGGGACCTGCTGAGACCAGCAGGCTGTGACACGCTCCAGGCAGTGCGTTTTCATGAGGAGCTTCAAGAAACAGTGATAGATTTTTTTCCAACCCCATTTTTTGGCTGGGCTTTGGCTTAGCATTCCCCAATGCTCCCAGAAAACATCTTCCCACAGGCTTGCCAGGAGCATGAATCCGGATGGGAGGGATGGGGCAGACACACCAGATGCCTCCCATGGTCCAAGATGCTGCTCAGTGCAAAAGGGCAGAGGAATTCATGGTGGGTGAAAAGCAGAGCATGAGTGGGGCGATGTCTAAGGCACCAAAATGTCACGGATGCTGCAAGCAGCACCTGCAGGTGCTGGAAGGTGTCATGTAGCAAAGACCCCGAGCAGCAGCTCAGCGGCCCCTTGTCCTAGTTGACAGCTCCTGCCCTCCCTCCTCCAGTAAAGGAGCTTCTCGCCCATCCGTCTCCCATAAGCTGCAGTGAGCGTGTCCTGCAGGGCAGCCAGCCCCTTGTGCTTCCTTTTACATGGCTTTAAATGCTGCTAGAAGAAGTATTTCTGTTGTTTATTGCTGCTCCATAAAGTTTTATCTTGTGAAAGCCATGATTTATTTACTCCATCTTGCCCAACAGACATGTGCGCTCTCCCCCATCAGCACTCCTTTACCAGATTCATAAAACGTGTTAACAATTCATTTAAAATTCATATACAAGCCCTGTACAGTTCCTTCCCAGTAACATAAAGCAGCGCGTGCCCTGACACATGGTGCACTGTCAACACGTGCTCCTAAGGTCTCCCTGGGCTGCAAGCACCGCAGCAGCTTCTGCACTTGCTCTCCTGTCGAGCTGGGCTGTGAGGAGACTTCATGTGGAGAAATGCTGGACAAGTTATCCCCAACCTTGCAGTTTGCAAGTGCATTCTAGCAGGAGGCTTCCATCTCCAATGAAATACAGCGTTTTCTGGCCTGTGCATGGCTTATGCAAGCTGAAGAGTAAAGGGGATCCAACCAGAATCGAAATGGAGGTTTTGATCCCCTGATGCCCCTTGGGAACATCATCTTTGCTCGAAGCTCCTCCAGCAGCATTTGGTCCTTGTGTGGTTTCAGTGGCCTTTGCTGCTGGCTGTGAAAGCTCGGGGTGTTCCCTGTGCCTCTAGGTACAGTTTTGCTGCGGTGTGCCTGGTCTTCTCATTGCCTGGTAAAGCGAAAAGGTCCTGACTGTGGCTGCAGAAGGTGGCACCTCTGGACTCCCCAAAGCAAGATGCTTTCAGTCTGGCGTGGAAAAGGGGTTGTAGGAGACTCCTCTCAGACTCCATTCACCGCCAATCTCTAGCAGTTTGTGTGCAATCCCCATACAACGGCAAGTGGCCACAGAGTAGGGATGTCTGTGTGCGGGATTTTTTGTTTGTTTATAAATAATAACAATAATAAAACAAGCCTCCTTATTTTAGCATGCTACGTATCAGGAAAGGCAGTGCAGGATTTGTGCCTTCAAGAGGAGGATATTGGGAACCTCGTTCTGGCAATGGCTCTGGGTGCAGAGAGCGACAAAGTGGCCTTCAAAGAGCACCGGGCCAGGCTAGCGGAGCAGTGAGCACCCGTGCCGCATTCCTCCCACTGTTGCTACACACGTTTGTGCAATATTTGGCTTATTTGTGCAATGTAATTAATGAAACATGTCTTGTTGGCACCAGGTTCCCTCTGGACCCTAAAGCAAATGGGAGCCTTTGAAGGCTTAAAGGGTCTTAAAAGTAGAAAATATTTACCGCAACTTTATTAAACCAAGTTTTACTGGTAGTAAATTAGCAGCCTGTGGACCTGCCCTCTTCTTGGGGATCTGACATTAGTCTTTGAGAAAGTACAACAACAATGTATGGTTTTCACAGCACCTTTCGTGCTCTGTAGTCTCGAGCTAATGATGTTCTTGGCTACCAAAGCACGTGGGGTCAGCGGGGCTGCAGTTCACGTGCCGTCCTCGGGAAGCCCTGCGAGATGTCCAGCGTCATCCACTGCCTGCAGGAGCACGTGAGCAAACCCCACACGTAACCCCGTGATGTCCTTCCTTTTCCCACCGCCGCTGATCCGTGACGCTGGGAGCGTTTTAAAGACATTGACCCAGAGCCTCGGTAACTGAGCCGCAGGGTGGCCGATACGTCCATCACCTTCCTCCAGCTGCAGTTGGGGTTATGTGATCTCACAGGGCTGTTTCAAACCCACCGAACCCTGGGGGGTGTTTACAGATTTGCACGTCCTTTACATTGTGCCATTGTATGGTAAATTATATTGGAGCCTCTGCTGAGCCGCGGACAAAGGGCCATTGTCCCCCAGCCTCACTGTATCCCACGGGCTGCCCGCGGATTGTCCAGGTATCCTGAAAGCATCAGGAGTTTGCATGAGAACTGCTTTCTAGCATGTCTGTTTGGCTTTTTAATGACATTTGTGCAGGTGCAGGGTTTAAAGAAAACAAACTTTTCGAATCCGACAGTTGTTCTGAAATGTGGGTAAAGGAGCTGCCATTCCTGACAGTGCTTGTTTGCACAGTGACTTCAGGATTGCTGCTAGATCACTTACTATTGCTCAGGTTTATCTCAAAAAGGGTATGATTGAGCATCCCTCCACCAAAAAAAAGGGTAAGTACATAATTTCAAAAGAACCAGAGCCGAGCACTCGAGTAATTGCACTTGGGTCTATTTTCAGGGCTGGATTATTGGAGACTCAACGTCTTTTGCCCCAGCGCCCCAGGAACACGAAACCGCAGATAAGGTTCATCCCCGCCACGACGTGCAGCCCGCGGATGAGCCCATGGGAGCAGCTTCCCGGCAGGATTGTGCAAGGGGCCGACACTGTGTCTTCCCAAATCCTGTTTGTACAACAAACACGGGCCGATCGCACCGTGCCAGCGGGACGGGGCCTCCCTGCGCTGCTCGCTGCCTCCCGTTTCTGCTCTTTGCAGCCAAGAGCTGTGACCTACCCCTTGTCCCCTCAACAGGGACCGTGACACCAGTGCTACTTATACGTTCGTTTGACTTCCGTGCATTGGAGAATCCCGAAAGCACCTAAGCCGGGAGTGACTCATCTGCAGGATTCAGATGGGGATGGGATCGGGGTCAAGCCACTTGTCCTAGTTTCTGTCACACAAACACTAACCCTTTATAAATCATTAATTTCCAGACTGTTTATTATCCAGGGGAAGTAACAAAACAGTAGTATCACGTAACACATCCTAAGAATGCCTTGCTCGTTTTAAGAGCAAATAAAACTAAATAGCACCGAGCTGTTAGCGATGCAGCCTCCGAGGCCAAGCAGAAGCACAGAAAGGGGGAACCTGGGCAAGCTAGGGCCACCGAGTGAATGGAGGAATGGTTAAAAACAGTAAAAAAAATAATTAATTAATTAATAACAGACTGGATGAGAGCGAAGCTCTTCATATGGATAATCCTTGTTTGGGAATTGTTGGCTCCCTGCAGGCGGTGTTTTAGTGGGATGCCCCAGCCCTGCTCTGGGCTTTAAAATGGTTTCTCCAGGTGCTCACCCTTCTCACGGACATGATCCAGCCCTGATGTTGGGCTGGGCAGAGCAGAGCCCCTGCTGCAAAAAAAAAAAAAAAAAAAAAAAAAAAGGAAAAATCATTGCCATTAATTGCTCCCTTTGGGAAAACAAATTCTGGCTGCTCTGTAAACAGGAGCCCTCTGCTAAAACGTGGTCCTGTGCTGCCCGGGAGAGCCCGTGCGGGGACAGTGCCGTGGGAAGGGGTCCCGGCACGAGGCACAGGAGGGTCGGGAAGGCACAGCGTGGTCAGGCTCGGACGCAGGACAAGCGCCCGTGGGGCTCCCTGCCAGGGGGATCCCTGAGAAATGCCAGCCCTGCTGGGACGCACAGCACAAAATCACACCGTTTGCTTGAAAATACAGTGACAGCGTTGCAAGAAGACTGGATTTGGGGAAAACAGGACGAAATCCTCATTTGTCTTGTAATATGTGAATGGGTAGTGCTGACAGCAGGGAAATGCACAGTTATTTGTTCCCCACAGTTTTGCGCATACAGAAGCACAGAGCTGCTCGGGCTGCATGAACACAGACCCTATTGGCTTGCTGTCAGTTTAGCTTAAATCACTTCCCAGTCTGAGGCAGTAAAAGTCCTTTTTTTAGACAATATTACTGGGTCCGTACAGAACGGCTTTTTGGCTTCTATTATTTGTCAATAAAGTGTTGTACTTCTAACAGTGACATTACCAAAACTGCAATCCAGGCCTGACAGAAGATTTGGGTCCATATGTTATTTATTTTAATCTCCTTAGGTTCCAAAATGCTATATATTTACGGCTGCTCTTTAAAGTTATTGTTAGTCACAAAATATTAGGAACAGTTTCATCTATAAAAATGCATAATTAATGTAATCTTTACCATATTTCTTTTCTCCATCACACAGGAAACATTCTAGTCTGATGAATACTATGGACACATAATTAGTACTTTATACAGTAAACTAGATTATAACTTACACTGTCCACTGTGGCTCCAAAACCCTTGGAGATTTTAATTCAATTGCTGTACTTTATCTGGATGAAAGCATTTGAATTCAATTATTATTATTCAGTGTGTATTTATGCCTTTATATAGGTTAGATGTGGTAGTAGTTTTAAAACAGAAAGTTAGTGGAATTCTCAAAGTAGGTATTTGGGTCTATATTTAGGCATCCACTACATTTTAAAAGCCAAACATCTAATTT
Source organism: Crypturellus tataupa (assembly GCA_034781795.1). Lineage (NCBI taxonomy): Eukaryota > Metazoa > Chordata > Aves > Tinamiformes > Tinamidae > Crypturellus > Crypturellus tataupa. The sequence goes on along the minus strand of JAWLRI010000180.1, from coordinate 1,770,964 downwards.
ACTAGCTGAGGTTTGCCTAAGTCAGGGCTGAATTGGAATCGAGATTGGGAGACAAAAGGAGGTATTGGAAGTATTTCTGAATTTCACTCAGAATTAGGCACCTGACCTGTTCTGACTCTATTGGAAATCCTGCTGCCTGCCTCTCTATACCTTCTACAAGCCTGAATACTTTTAAAAATATAGCAGGACACTCTGGATACAGATTTAACTGTGATTTCCTCGATCTCTTTGGTTTGCTCTTTCCTCTGGCTCAGAAACGTTTAGATATTTTTGGCACCAGGACTCCTCTTGAGGGATGTCTGCCCGTTTTAATCTCAGCCGAAGAGCTGTTGATGTGGTAATCTGCTCTTTCGATTTTTATTTTTAAACAGGCTCCTCGAATTCGCCCTGTGCCCTGGGCACGGCGCAGACTGGAGGGCCGGGAGCTGCGGCAGCTCTGCGGAGCAAGCCAGGGCAGCCCATTCATTCTCCTATTTCAGGCCGTCCCTGTGTTTATACCATTTTGTTTAGCTTAGTCCTAATGCACATCCCAAGACGTACCTCTAATACACATCCTAGGACATGTTTATGAAAATTCTTTATAAGCAAAATATTTTACTTGCGTCGCGGCGGCTCAGCTAGGGAGCAGCCTCGCCAGCACGGCCGGTCCGCCTGCACCCTGCCCTCGCCCCGTGCATCCTTTATTGAAAACCTCAGCCCTCAGCCCACCCACATTCCCGCACGGAGACCCAAGAACAGTAAGACATTGGTTTGCAGCCCATCTTGCTAACGTGCTTGCTGGTATGAATATTCTCTGCAAGATTAAATACTCTGTAGAGCTGCAGAGGGAGAGTTGCTACCTGCAGCAAGAAATGGATTTGTGGTTTATTTCTGTTTTTAATTCCCTAAATGAGCGTTTGGAGCAAATGCCAAGTCCCTCTATGAAGCACACGTTGCCTAGACGTGATTCTCACCTGTCCACTGATTTGGAAATCTGTTATATACATGGGCTCAAACCAATGGCATCCTTGAACCAGCTAAGCATAAAAGCCATGCATGGATCCTGAGATTTTGAAGGCTTCTGGAGTGGGTTTCTGGGTGCTCAGCATTTCTGAAAAGCAGGCAAGAAGCTTTTAAAGATTAAACGATAGCCCAACTCCAGCAGGAAGTTAAGGTCATTTAAAATTTGAAGAGAGACGTATAAAAAGGGGACATGACATTCAAGAGATATTTTATTATATTAGACAGCAAATTCCGAGGAAATGCTTTTTCTGTAAAGTGATTTATTAGGCTGCAGGACTCACGGGCCACCAAGAACAAGGATTTAAAAAGTTTCCTGCACTGGATGACAGAGCTATCTTTGTCGAACCACTATTGCTAATAGCTTTTTTTTTTTTTGGAAGGGTGGTTTAATCTCAGGTTTGATCTACACCCTGATATTTGGATCAAGATGAAACCTGATGTGGTGGCCGATTGTCTTGCAGCAGCTTAAAAGAAAATCCTTCACACTGCTTTCCCTGACCATTGCTGAAGTCCAGTGTCAAAAATAATTATTCAATTAGAAAAATAACCCCTTTCAGAAGGTTTGCTTACACATAGCCATTTCAGCGATCCTAAAATCAGTGTTTTGAGTCGTCAGGTACCACAGGAAGTGGACAAACACCCTGCAGAGGGAATGGGGCTCTAGAAAACAGAGCAGCAGGATCCAGCTCTGCAGGGAGAAGGGATCTTTTCCTGCACCCGGAGTCCATCCCCGCGGCACCCTTCCAGACGCCCAGACCTCGCATGCATCAGGACCCAGGTGGGCACCGCTGAACCCAGCCTCCTCCGCCTTAGTTGTGTTTACTCTGTTCTGGAAGAAAAAGAAGAAAAATAGTTTACATGCTTTTTAAGATCGTAAGTATAATGAATCAAAAGCAATTTGCCAAATCTGTTTCATGGCTAGGGGCCCATGTCGGATCTACACACTTAGTTAAACTCAATCTTGCTGAGGCAACTTTCTACCACTAAAGAATCTGTCACTTTGCGCCCATAGATCATGGTGACAAGCCATTCTCCAGCAGTGTTAGAATGCATGCGGGTTTGGGGGGTTTCTGTTTGTTTCTTTGTTTTTTTGCCATTACTTTACTTCTACCTCCTTTGATATTTCTTCTCCCTATTTTTGATATCTCCTAGCAGTTGTATCTCTGTACTCTCTTCACCCTCTGTGATCATCAGACTAAAACCAGATAGAGACTGAGGCTCATATTCCCTTCAGGCTGAAACGTGATTTCTTGTGTCTTTTTTATTCACATATCATCGATAGGATCTGTAAAACTGAATATGTGCTGGGTCTGGATGAAGAAATTTCACGTTGGAGTGAGATTAACACAGCGTTATACACCACAGGTATTCAAAAAAATCAGGTATTAGTTTCCATTTCCCAATAGCTCCAAAAGTAGAGTCCTCTGAGACTTATATATATATATATATGTATGTTTGCACATATGTAAACATGCATATGTATTTACATGAAATGTTTTATTTGCTTTCTGTAGTTTTGTGACTTTAGAGTGAACCCTACGGAGACCCACATTTCCAGGCTTTCTTTGTGACCGAGTGTTTTAAGATTACAGCTCGGCTGAAGAGGCTCCTCACACAATCATTTGTTTCTCTAGGAACTTCAGCTCTAAATAAAACATCAAATATCATGGGAGTTGGTAACCTGAACCTGAGCAGCACCAGTTGGATGGAGAAACTGCTCTCTACAAGTGCCCTGAATAGGAGTCATTCATGTCCCCAAGCACTGTCAGCTGCCCCTATAGTAACAGATTCCCCAAATGAAGAAAATTTTCCTCGATATCTTCTCAAACTAGCACTAACCCTTTTTAGCTCTCTCTCTTTTCTTATGGATGCACGGAGGGAATTTCCATCACATTTTGCAGATAAAAGCAACAGTTCTTAGGAGAAGACTGAAGATAGGAGCAATGTGGAACAAGGGTGGATGGGCACTGTAGCCACAGGACCACCATTCCAGGTGTCACACGTCACCCAGGCTCTGCTGGAGCCCGTTTATACCACCCACCCCAAGGGTGGCTCCTGCTTCAGGGGCAGGTAAAAGGCTCCACAGAGACATGTGGGAGAAGGTGTCCCCTGTGGCTCCTGTGTCACCTTGTGCCCCAGGAGCTGGGAATCTCCTTCCTTGGGCTCGGTGAAGCCTGACCAGGTGAATTTACTCATGACTTTGCTCTGCTCTCTTCCATTAGCGATGGGCTCTGTCTAGGTAGAGTAGGGTGTTCAAAAAAATAAAAGCTATAAAACTTTTATCCTTTGGTCTCAATGTGCTGATTTGAGGTGGGTGGTGCAGGGAACCACATCCTGGTTGCTCATTCAGAGCACTCATTTGTTGGAATTAAAAATACAGTGGTACAAAGCTGGAATGGGGGGAGATGTTCCTTTTGCTCAGGTTTGCTCTGTGCCCCAAAATCTCCGTGCTGGCTCTAACACCCCTGTCACGCAGGAGAGCAGCTTGTCTGAGCCTCTTCCCACCCCTACCCTCCTGCCCCCTGGCTCCTCACCAGCCTTGCAGAAGGCACTTCACATAGTCTCCGAAGACCCCAAGCTTTTATCGTGCTTTAGTTTTCTCAAAATAGTCATTAAAAAAAAAAATCAGTTATCTTAAAACGTGTCAGGAGGTCTGACACAAAAGTGCAGCTTGCAAAGGTTTGTAGGAAACAAGTCTGTAAATGTACTTAGGATATGAAAAACGGTCTTCTTTTTTTTTGAAAAAAGACATACTAGATGTTCTGTTTCACCCTATTTTCTCTATTGATCTCTGCAGCATCATCTGCTTTCTGTCTTTCTTTTAATGTGTTTCTGTTTCTTCCAAGTACACGCAAAACTTGTTTCTTTTACAAAACAGAACAATGAAGTTTTCCTTTCCAATCAGTAATTTTGTTTTCTTTTGTAATTGTAAAAAGAAACTCCTGAAAAATCAATATATCTTTGCCAAATCATGCACAATCCCAAATGGAACAAGCTTAGTAAATAAAGGAAATGGCTTTTTTTTTTTTTTACTTTTTTTTTCTTGTGGCCAGCCTTTAGTATGCTTAAGATGACTACCAATCTTTTCTGTGCTTCTAGTTTGTTCTTCTCCAACCCCCACCTCCTGAAAATTTACAAGTTAATCTCTGAGATGAAAAGAGAAGTTTGAAAAGAATTGGTTTTGGAGTCAAAATTCCTGATGTCCTAAATTACAGCAACCCCCACCCTGAGTGATTGGCTCCTTAAAGTAATCTGACCTCTCTCAATTAACTAGCAGGGAGATAAAGATTGTTCATGCTAAAGTTGTCACATAACACCAGCCCTGGAAATGGGAAAATCTCAATTAAAAGAAAGATATCTTTTCAGTTGTATCAATAGTTTCAACATATATCAATATTTGGAAATGATTTGCTCTCTTGTTGTACAAAATTTATGCACCTAAGGCTAACAAGAAGAGTTTCTTGTTGAATAACCACTTTAATTAAAATGGATAAGAGATCATTTACCAAGTGATCCTTTAAAAGAGCTAGGCCATACGATGCTTTTTTTCAAGGTAAACTGTCACCTGCAAAATATATGCAGAGCTGTGAAGCTCAGAAATGAACTGCATACAAATCCAAGGGAAAAAAAGGGAAGCAAAAGGTGATTTTACCTACTTGATTTGCACCTGCAATTAAACAGCCTCACAGACTACTGTAATTTACACTGAAATTTAATTGCAAACATAAATCTTGTTTATATAAGTAACATATAAGTAAAAACTTTCCTAGATACGTGATGCTGTTTCATAAAGAAGCCCAGAAATCCCCTATCTTCTTTGTTGTTGCTGGGATGGTGGTTATGGGTCTCGTTTGGGGGCATGGAAATTCTTGAATGCATTTGTCATCTTCCCTGAGATTAACTAATTGCAAGCCCTGAAATGGTGACAGGGCTGTGTTTTCTGTGGTGTGAAGCAGAGTGGAGAATTGCAGGAGTTGGCTCAGGACGCTATGGATTTGCTGAGGTCGCTTCAGTGGAGCAGGAGAGGAGCAAATCTGTGAGCAACCTAAATTTGGTATCTTCCCCAAGGCATGGATAGATCTGTGTGAGAATAGCTTTATTATTATTTATTTATTTTCCCCAGTATAAGCTTCAATATTAAGCACTTTTTGAAGATTCTGGATAAGGAGATTGAATGAAGATGCCCAGAAGATCTAAATTCATTTCATATATGGACCAGAATGGAGTATTGTAGTCATCGCTGAACAATGTTGGAAGCTTATACTGAAGTAGGATTAGGTATTTTTGAAGGTTGATTTTTTTTTCATTTTTCCCTCCTTCTTAATGTCTGGTTAAGAGACTGCTAGACTTCCAGTTTTCATCCACAAAATGTATTCTCCACATTTTTCCTGCTTAAATTATGAGCCTGCTTTTATTCGGATAAGCCTGTTTATGGTGTGACCTGCTTAACCAGGTCTCTGGTGGCTCCAGGCTCACGGTACAGCAAAGACTAAAGGCCACAAACAAGCAAAGATATCATATGAAAAAAATGTTTTCAAGCTTTTGTCCTCTACGTGCTGCAAGGTGTCAAGCACTGAACCAGGGCTGCCAGCATTGTTCAGCCAACTGCTCTTTTCAGATGTAAATGTCTACAAAAGCCATGTCAGCAAAAGGAATTCTTTGCTTAAACTGTGGCTCCAGAGCTTATGTCCTACAATAAAACCTGAGGCCTGTTAGTCTATACTTAGGACTTGTTACTGGGTTTTAAAGCGCCTTTTAGGCGCAGTTTTAACCTAATCTGGCTGTGCCGCCAGCAAGGTTATGAATCTGCAGGGTTATGTTATCTTGAATCTGGGAACATATGTCCAAGAGCCTGTTTTATAGTTTCCACCAATGCAATGGCTTTTTAAGTAACATATTTCTGCAAAAGTCACTGGAATGATACAGGACCCGCTACATCCACACAGGAAACGGATCAAGGTTTTCCAAAAGGTCTGTTGATTCTTGAGCTTTCATGCTCTGAAGATATATTTCCTTTGAAGTGTCTCAAATAGGGTAGTATCCAATTATATTTGTAATCCCAATCTAATTCAATCAGGACCTCCAATTATAGCCGATCTGTCCCTTAATCTAGTTACAGTCTGTGGAGTAGACTGCACCTTAGCTAACATACCTAAATTAAATTCAAGCTGTTGAAGAACACTTGTAATCAGGGATAACCAGGTTATAGCCGCAAGGAGCTGGAAAGCAGGAGATGCTGAACAGCGGCTTGTGAGGGGCAGATTTCACTTCGTTTTCAAACACTGCATGGGCTCTACTTATAGATAGCTCGGGTAAGCTGCTAAACTGAAGGGCCCTGATAAGTATTAAGACCTAATAATTATTATTATTATTTATCCGCAAACTGGGAGGCTGGAGTGACCTTGGTTGGCAAAACAGCAAGAATGTCCATCAGGTTTAATCAGACTCAAGGACAGAGATTGAATTTAATTAGTTCTGTCCCAACTTTGCTGGTGTCCAGTGTATTCATTCAGCTGATCCAGTTTTTTCCAGTTTTACTGGCTGCACCTAAGCTCTTTTGACGAAGATTGAAGCCTGTTTGATCCACTTTGGGAGACAACTGTAGCTGGACTGACACCAAAAGGTATTGCCTTTACTGCTACTTAGTTTTCTCCTCAAACAATGTCCTTTGCTAAAAGCAGCATTCTGCAGAAGAAACACTTGGCAGAAAATGCCATTTACCCCATTTCAAATGGAATCTTCTGCTCTGACTAAACATGTTTGTAAAAGTATATGAATTCTCTTAATCATCATAGTATAACTGCATGGCTATACAGCAGCTAAACTGGAATTTATCTCATTATAACCCCAAATTAATGTTTCTGTGTAAATAAATTCCCATGTAAACTTTTGATTTGTTCTATGTAACAAGCAGAGATACTGAATATTATCAAATAAGTGATCCTAATCCCAGTGGGCTCTCAGCTTACTGGTGTGGTACCTCAATGCCTATATGAAAAGCCAGACAGGTAAAATCCCTATAGCTATTTGTTTCTATGTGCGGCATTGGCAATATCACCAAAACTGGAGCATTTAAATCAAAAAGTGCCAGTCTCTGGGGTCAGAGCTCTGCATTCAAAATTCTCATGCACAGAGTGGGACCCAGGGAGCCGGGAAGAGGCTCTTGAAAGCACGTTCAGTCCTTGGCTGTGTCAGGCAACGTGTTTCATTTGCCGCTCGTGAAGCGCAAGAAGCTGCGTTTAGGGATAACACAGCGGCAGGGTGTACTGAGGAACTGACTATGAAGCAATACTGCACGCAGTTCAATCACGGTTATCTAGGACGATAAGGATATGGGAGGAGGTTGTCCTAATTTGTATCTTCTTCTAAATTTGTATCTTCTTCCAAATTGTATCTAGCATTGTGGCATCTGGTGAAGTAGTTCATAACCGCATCCAGCTATGGCCTGGTGTCCCCTGCAGAATTAGACCTGACAATCAGAACCCACCGTCCACGATCCTCACCATGATGTGAGTGACAGAGGGCCAGGAGGCAGCTCTAGGCACTGGTGGCACCATCTGCCACCCACAGCCCTTAGTCCTGTGCTCTTTCGCTGTGCCTGTATCCCGCCCAGAGGAGGGCCTATAGCTCCACAGGCTCCAAAGCAGTTTGGTGCCTATCAAAATAAAGGAAAAGAAAAAAAAAAAAAAGTGTACATTGTCTGGAAGCACGAGATCTCACAGGATTTCCCCGCCTGTCTTCCACAGTCCCCATTACCATTTACAAGTTACCATTTACCTCTGACCTTACTGTTATTCAGAAGCAAGTGTTTGGACATGGATAAATATCACGCGAGGGATGCTATTCACTTAACATGCTCGTAATCCATTCCTTAAAAACTTTGGTTTGGGCTTTGTGGAAAAGCTAGATCCCCTCCGCGCTATACGAGATATCACACAGAAAGACCCTTCGTGCTGTGGACGGTGGAACTGTCGTGTTTACTCTTGCCTAGACGAAGCACTTGGGCATTTTAACAAACAGCCCCCGAGTTGTTTGTTTACCTGCCTAGCCCACATGCCTCTCATTCCTCCTGGCTGCGGACGGTGTATTTTTTTTCTCCCTCCCCCCAAAAAGTTACAATTCCTACGTTACTCGGTACCTTGCTTGGGAGATCTAAGGTTTCAAATTAAGTTGTTTCCTGCATCTTTGATCAGACGCATCTTTGGTAAAATGCATCTTTGATGTAACAGCGTAGAACCCGTGGGACTGAACAGTCCATTAGCTGCATTAGCCGTATCGTTACAAAGGTGGCTCTGCAGCATTTATAAAATGTCTTAGAATCGGCAGCGCTGTGAAGTTGAGCACAGGAAAAAGGGTTTACAAGGTGAGGAGGGAGGCCAACAAAGCACTTAAACTCATTTCTGCTCCTTAAACCCTCACTTTTGTCCCTCAGCTTCCCACGCTGCAAGGCAGACGAGCTGATGATGCTGCCTCAAACCTTCCCCCTCCGTCCGTCAGCCTCCTGCAACGTAACTGCAAAATTATGTGACTTCTTCCCAGTGACTGGAGCCAGACCGGATACCAGCAGTGGCGCAATAGGCTGAGGTTGCAGATCTCCAGCTCCTTCGACAACAGGACTTGCCCGGATCAGAGAGCTTGCAAGATAAATAGCTTTTATCACTAAACAACTAGTTATTAATAGCAGCTCTGTGATGGTGTCACAGGGACACTGCATTTGTTCAGAAAATATGAAGTTCTACTAACACCTTGTAGAAGCTCTCATTACTGTTTTACTTGTTGTTTAATGTCTTGAATATTTAAGACCGAGTCCAATGGAATGAAATGTCCAAGTCCCTTTGATGCCAACTCTTTTGAAAATCCTACCCTAAAGATTTTCGCCTTGTGACAGGGAAATCAGAAGCAATTTCAGGAGAGCATCTAAATTTGTTTAAACTAAAGCTTAGTTGTGCAAAATCGTACCTCTTTAATTATGTTGCTCTATAAATATAACTATTATATATGTGCATTTGTTATAAAACATAGGGCCATGCCTCTAGTGAGGGTAGTTGTATTAGTATTAACAACTCCTGTGGAGAAAATGATTAAATTGTATATGGTGCCTCTATAACTGCTGTTGTACTACTACAAGTCCAAATAGGTCAATAAGCAATTTGTTCCCTGAGCGGCGAGCTGAAAGCGCCTGTTTCTAAAGACTTATGTTGCATCATTATCTCACCCCTTGGGATTTTGCCTGCTCAGTCCAACATCCCTAACGCGTTTGGGCAGCCAGTGCCAACGCACGTATGTGGCTCTGGGGTGACGGTGGCTGGTGTCACCTGCCACCAGACAGTGGCACCAGCCATGCCCCTGCCCTGCCTGGGGAGCTGCCGTGCTGCACATAGAGAGGGGTTGAACCCTACTGCTTTCCTTCAGTGGGGACGTCGATTGGGACCCTTCTTCCCTACCCCGGTGCAAGGGTCATGCAGTCTGCAGGAGCCTTCACAAGGTCCTCGAAACCGCTGCCTGGTTTTGGTCAGACTCAACCGAAATTGCCAGCAGGTTCAGAAATCATTTGAAAGATGGATGGATGGATGGATGGATGGATGGATGGATGGATGGATGGATGGATGGAAATGAATGAACCTTATTTTTATTCCTATAGAGGAAAAATAATATCCCTTAATTGCCACAGTTGTAGTGGAAAAAAAAATGCTTATGGAGACTGTCTCCTGACTTTGGATTCAGTTAGTCTGAAGGAGTCCTATATACTTTGCCATATGCAATTTAACTTATTAACCATTTCCAAATTTGAATGTCTCGGGTCCTGCCTTTAATCTTGATTAGCTGCCCCAACAATGAACATAAATTACTTTGATTTACGTTACCTACAGAGCTGAGATCAACTTCAGCAAACTTAAGGCTTCCGAACCATGTCCAAACCAGGTAATGCTCAAGGAGCCCAAGTTTATACTGGGGCAGTTAGCTTGTAATAAGCCGTATTCTTATCTTGCAATAAGATTACAGTAGAATTTTTTTTTATTCTTAGAACTATAAAGGAGTAGGTAACAGGCAACTGAGAAAAAGACACTTCTCTATGTATCTTTCAAATTTGAATTTGGAGGTACAAAAAAAAAGGATTTTTATTTTTTCTTTGGTTAATTTGCAATAAACTGAGCAGATGAGGACAGAACAGCATGAGTTGAGAAAAGTATTCATTGCACTGATGGAATTGAGTGTCTGTGGTGGGACAGCGGGGCATATATGTACACTTAATACACAAATTCTTATCAGATTTGTCCTAGTGCTAATCATCATCCTGAAGACAGGAATTTCCCTGGCTGGGCAGAGCGGTGGTTCCTGCCTCTGGCACCAGCTTCCCGTGGCAGTGAGTTGCACGTGCCCATAACGCGGGGCGTTAGGAAAAGCCGCCTTTATCAGCACCGAGGTGGGTCGGAATGGGGCTGGAAAGTTGCCTATCAAGAGCGATGCCTGGGCTCTGCTGGTGGTAGGATATTGTTCCTCTGCACTTCTCTTAAAAAAATAAATAAATGTCAAGCCGGGAAAGGAAGCCTGCTATTTTTCAAATCCAGAAGCTGTAATCACGCTAATCCATATGATCGTAGCGAGGCCGAGGAACATGCCTCTCGCGTATGATGTAACCGTGCAGAATAGCCCGTCTGTAATCACTGCTGCTGGGAACTCCTGCCCGCAGAGGCACAGCCGGAGCAGCTTTCCTCGTGGCATTTCTCCTTCCTCCAATTTCCAGCCAGTGGTGCTTGCCCTGCCCATGTTACCTTCCCACCAGGCTCCCTTGCTCTGGGTTTTGGTATTTTTTTGCTTGTTTGTTTTTTTGTTTTGTTTTCTTTTTAAATTAACACTTTGCTGCTCTAGTTCCATTCTCTCAGTGAGATAGAGCTACACTAAGTGAAAAGCCAAGCCTGGGAAATCAATATCAAAACTTCCATTGATTTCATATAATATATTCTTTTACATTCAGTACAAATGCTCCACATGAGTTAGCTATTTTAAATATGGATCTACTGTACAGGGATGCCTATCTCTCAGCTTGACACATAAAACAGTGTTTAATAAATTCACTGGTGGGGGGTGGTAGCAGTATGTGTAATAAATGAAAATCTGTTGGTTATACTGAGCATATCCAGTGTAAAGGGAGAAAATTCATCAATATAAATATCTATTTGTGGATCAATTGGTATCAATCTTGCTTAACAGTCTGTTTCCTCGGGACACACTTTGGAAACAAAGAGCATACCAAGCTGCCAGTTAAGCAAACAAATGCATAGAAGCTCCTTAGGCAACGCGAGGGTGGAGTAATCACCACATAAAAATGGTCAAAAGAGTGATTTTAAATACCTGATAATTTCTTTTATTCTGTATTGTAAATAAGGAGTTTCTCTGGACATGTCACTCCTGGTACACAAGTGCATCATGAGCAGGGGGGTGCAAAGCAATTGCGAGCAGAGGAAGCAGCAAGGAAAGTACCCTGAAAAACAGAATGTGTCCCCTGACCTTCATGTTCAATAATTGTCCAAGGAGGAGGGTTGGTACCTTCTGCTCGGCAAGATTTCTCTGAAGTTTGTATTATCCTTAGCTAAATAAAACCCCTTAAGAGACACTATAAAAACAAAACAAAACCCCAAGAGGATATATAACTAATTAGATCATGATGCACTGTTTACATTGGTCTCCAATGTTAAGATCTTTTCATGGCTGTCCCATACAAACGACAGCTCCCCCTTCCTGAAGAGTCACAAAAGTCAGTCCTAAGCAGCATCACGAACACTGCGTGTTCAGAATATAGCAAATGCTGCCGGAACCCAGGTGCTTCGTAAGTTAAAATTGCTAATGAATAACTGCTAAAGGAGACTGTAGCGTTGTGCAATGGCCTGTGGCAACCGCCGCGACCTCGTCATAAACCATCGCTCCTTCCCTCTACCTTCCTGCCAGCTGTTGAGATTCGGTTTTGTCACCACCCCGCGGATCTGAACCCCACGCAGTCACTTCTGGGTGATCATCCAGGCAACCTGGCGCCTCGGGGAAATATCCCACGTTTTGCCAGTGGGAAACTGAGGCACCAAACAGGGGAAATCGCTGCTGGTGAACCCGACGAGCCCTGGGGCTGAGCCTAGGTTTCCTGAGTCCGTAACCGACAAATCGATCCTGCTCTCCATTTTCTCCATCAATGCGGTTGATTTGCGATAGGCAGAGCCGGCCGCGGGAGCAAACAAAGAGGCACGGGATGTTGCAACCCGCATCCCTCATCCGTGCGGCCCGGGGGGGCCGGGACCGCGCGGGCTGCGGCCGGGAGCCGCCGCCGGGGACAGCGGGGC
>JAWLRI010000180.1:1734800-1752804 GCA_034781795.1 Crypturellus tataupa | reverse complement strand
TCCTTTTTTTTTTTTTTTTTTTTTTTTTTTTTTTTTTTTTTTTAAGAAACAGTAAATTGTTCCTTTGTTATTCCAACCACAACGCAGTATTTGAGCATCCTGCTCTTACCGTCTGCATCTCAACCCTTCTGAGTGTAGGGGAGAAGCTCTCGCTCCTTTTTCCACTAAGGTGGAAGGGAGAGGAAGCCCAACTCCATCCTGCAGTGTGCAGTAGAGCAGCACAAGCTGGAAATTGAATTTATTAAGTGTCCTGAACTGATGTTTTACTGTCAAACAGGGGAGCCGGAAACCAAAGCGTGTGACTGGCAGTGCTGCCTGCGGCAGGGCCTGCCTGCCTGCCCATTCCTGATGTGCCCTGCTCCATTTGCTCTAGTTTTGCTCTCTAAGGTGGCAACTGATGCTTAGGAGTAGAAAAAAAGATATATTTCTCTTGCATTATAGAAACCAGGAGCAGGCAGTGTGGTGGCATGTGTGAAAGGGATCTTTGGATGGTATAAAAACCCAAGAAGGTTCTGTGAGCACAAGGGGAAAGGGAGCATTTTCCCCTCTAAGGTAGTAGGTATGAGGACTCATCTCCGCATAGTTATTGGGGTATCTCCTTGTGCTTGGCCGCAGTCTTCTCTTGCAGGCGTTTCTATTGCCTTGAAGCAGAGGGGTCTGGGCTGTGGTGTGAAATGTGGGCTCACAGCAGAGCAGTTTTGTGCTTTCTAAACTCGAACCTAAGGCTGTTTTGCAGTGTGAGGAGACTGTACAGAGGGCCTTGGGAGGCTGGGTGGCTAAAGTACTAAATACTATAGAATTTGGTAGGGAAAATGATGTGTTGTCCTAGCCTGCAGTGCTGTAATCCCTGTTGGATGAGAACAGTTATCATGAAAGCGCTTATGAAAAGCCTTTCCGTTCCTGTGGCATCGTTAGGAGAGCTGCTTCGTTTCCAACACGCAGCATCTCCGGCTGTGTCTGCTCAGACACCCCCATCTTCAAAGGTGGTGGTTTAAAAACAGCTATTCTTCACCCCAGGTGACCCTATTTATTGATCAGTTTTGAATCAATGTTTTTGTACTTGGGGAACTGGCAAAGTTGATTTCCTTCTGTGTTTCCTCATAGAATTACATCAGCTTCAGGTAGTATTAGTTTAATAATTTTTAGGTTGGCAAATGTATGGAAAATCTCTATCCTAATTTGTATTATTTATGAAAGTTATTTAGTTTAAAGAAGAGACAAAGAAAGTTACTCTCCCAGTAACTTATGACATTCAGCCATTTTTTTAAATTTTTCCATAGTTGTGTTGAAACATCTTTCTCTTGCTCTTTGAGATTTTGATTTTTAACCCTCATTAATGGAACTGCATATTGGGGATCTGGATTTATTGCTGTGCAGGCTGTAGCGCAACAGATATGTGGTACTTTTTAAAAGTTATTCTTTTTTTGAGGGGTAGAGACGTGTATGCACTTTCCATCAATTAACATAAAATGAGAAGCTTGATTTTTCTGACTGTAAGTGTGTAATTCCCATGTTACCCTTGCAAATGTCAGGGTTCACAACGTCCTCCCCACAGAGCGGTTCACGTTGGCCCCCACGAGCGAGCGAACGTGCCTGGGTTGCAGCCTGGACACGCGCACGCTCCCCACCCTGCCGTGTACAGGATATACCCGGCTATCAGATGTGCGGTTGTTGCACCTTTGAAACGAAAGCCGCAGAAGCTGTTGTGTTTGCACTATCTTTGGCTCTGTTTTTGAAGATTGTATTGGGTTAGTAACGTGAAATCGGAGCTAAAGCCCAAGGTGCGTTAGTGGGGACGCAAGACGTGTTCACGGGGTCTCGCACCGCGTGTTTGCGAGTTGTTGGGGTCTGCTGCATGCAACTGACGGTGAGTTAGGGGATGCTCCCCCGATGTGGGCCGCTGTGTTATCGGCTGCCGTCCCTGTCCCTGTGGTTGTGTTTGTACAGCCTCAGTATTGCCTCTCAGATGCTCCTGCCCGAGCAATGGGGGCTGGTGGGTTTCTGTCTAGGGAAGGCTGGACTGGGTAGAAACATCCTGTTTGCATTTGGTTTCTTGTAACCCCTGTTCCAGTACTAATATTTCTCTGAATTTTATTTTGCTGTTGACACGCAACAGTGTGATTCGTAGGCACTGGGGAGACAGGAGCGGGTTGTCAAACTTTCCTGTTTCTTCCTTTTAAAGGGCAGACTGATCACAAGCACAGCTAAATGCAGTACCTACTCCAGGATGGCTTGGAGTTAGTCCAATACCTGTGAGTGCAGCAAGGAGAGTGTATTGGTTGGCTCTTCTAATCACCAGGCTCACAGATTCAAACCTTTATGGGGATTTTGTAAATTAGTCACTTTACTATTGTGACTTTTTAAAGATTATATTTTTATGTAGGTTTTCTATTGGGTATTTTCAAACCTAGGATTGGACTTTTACTTTCTTCAGTAGTAATTACCTCCTCTGCTTATGCTGCTTCATATGTTGGCATTGAATTAAAACTACTCTAAAGTTTTTGGGTTAGAAGTGTTGTGTGAGTTACTAGTAACTAAAACACACATTACTAAATGAATTAAAAATGCAAATTAAGCTTGTCATGTTTTTCTTCTCTGCTCACCTTCTCCGTTTTGCTTTGGGTGGTGTTCCTCTTCAGCCATTTGCAGGCACTGACAGACTTAATGGCACTGACCCATTTTTACCTGTGTAAAGGGGCTTGCAGTGACCTTCTCTTTCTCTCAGGTCTTGTGTGATTCCTTTCACGCTGTTTTTTATGGAAAAGAGGCCTGGGATGCGGGCTTCCTTGGGGCTGCAATTGAACTGGTAGAAAACTAAGGGTACTAACTCTAGGTCTACCTGTGAACTTGATTCCAGTCTCTTGTACCTATAGCTTCATATTCTGGCGAGTCAGTGATCTTAAAAATGAGATAAAATAGTGAAAATTTAGTAATTAATGTGACTTCCTTTTTTGTCTTCAAGGGAGTCCACAAGGCGTCCCAGGTGACGGAGATGGTGAAATGAGTTCCAAAAGGTGCCGAACGGAAGAAACCAAAATCTGTGAGAAATGCTGTGCAGAATTCTTTGATCTCTCTGAATTTCTTGAACATAAGAAAAATTGCACTAAAAATCCACCTGTCCTAATCATGAATGACAGCGAGGGAACAGTACCCCCTGAAAGCTTCTCTGAAGCCTCTCTAGGGAGCTTCTCAAGCGATCGACTGGATAGCAGGGCCCGCAAGGATGCTCAGGCAAAGGGCTGCACTGGCTCTATGGAAAAGAGAGAAGGAAAAATTGATGCAGAATCAGTGGGAGGAATGTATCTTAAAATAGAGCCCCCCGTTACAGCTGCTGCTCCCGGGCTGAGCTACCTACCGAAATCCAAAGTACCCAACACTAACGTGACTTTGCAGACGATACGTGGCACTAAAGTGGCTGTGAACCAACGTACCTCGGATGCCCTCTCCTCCTCAGCGGCCAGTTTTAATGCTATCCCCATGATCCTGGAGCAGCTCGTGTGCTTGCAACAGCAGCAGCTCCAGCAGATCCAGCTGACGGAGCAGATCCGCATCCAGATCGCCATGATGGCTCCGCACGCCCTGCACCCATCCATCGCGGCTGCCGCTGACCCGCTCAAAGCGCTGGGCGCCCACATGTCCCAGCAGCTCTCCGCTGCCGTGGCCTTGATCGGGCAGAAAGCCGGGAGCCAGAGCCTATCCCTGGAATCCTTGAAGCAAGGAAAACTACCTCATTCGAACACTGGCGTTGCGGCTGCCGGCTCGCTGGCCGCCGGCCTCTCCTCCTCCTTCCCCTTGAAGCCGGAGGCGAGCAGAAGCCTCCCGGGTTCCATTTCTCGGTTCCCGAATCCTTTGCTACCTCAGGCCTCCAACTCGGTCATCTTCCAAAACCCGCTTTCGGCTGTTTCTTCAGTAATAGATTCCTCAAAGAAGGGGAAAGGAAAACCCCCCAACATTAGTGTGTCCGAAAGCAAGCCGAGTGCTGCCGAAGAGCCTTTCTTCAAACATAAGTGTAAATTCTGCGGCAAAGTCTTTGGCAATGACAGTGCCCTGCAGATTCACCTCCGCTCGCACACCGGCGAGAGACCCTACAAGTGTAACATTTGCGGTAACCGCTTCACGACCAAAGGAAACCTTAAAGTGCATTTTCAGCGTCACAAAGACAAATACCCCCACATAAAGATGAATCCTTATCCAGTCCCTGAGCACCTGGACAATGTTCCCACCAGCAGTGGAATCCCCTACGGGATGTCCGTGCCGCTGGACGAGTCTAACCTGATCGTGGATAGCAAACCTCTCCTCACAACCCTGCCTACCTCCGTGGCCGCCAGCACGCCCCAGAGTGTCTCCAGTCTAGCGGGTATCAAGGAGTCCATCGCTGGTACGTTCCCAAATGACCTGCCATCGAGGCCTTCCCCAGAGAGCGAAGGCGGCTCCTCTTCATCGGGGGCAGTCGGTCACGAATCGGGCACGGAGCAGAGCTTGAGTTCGCCTCAAGCGACCTGCGGCATGAGCATCTTCCATGTAAGTGGGCCCAACGAGCAAGGCTCGGAGACGTCGAAACTTCAACAACTGGTTGAAAACATTGATAAATCCACTGCTGACCCCAACGAGTGCCTGATCTGCCACAGGGTGCTGAGCTGCCAGAGCTCGCTCAAGATGCATTATCGCACTCACACCGGGGAGAGGCCGTTCAAGTGCAAGATCTGCGGCCGTGCCTTCTCCACTAAAGGGAACCTTAAAACCCATTACGGTGTCCATCGGGCCAACACCCCTTTGAAGATGCAGCATTCATGTCCCATTTGCCAGAAGAAGTTTACAAACGCCGTTGTGTTGCAGCAGCATATCCGTATGCATATGGGGGGACAAATACCCAACACACCGATGCCAGAAAACACCTGCGACAGCGCCGATGTGGATCCTACTGTGACTGAGAAGAACGGAGATGTCAGTCGTCCAGATGAGAGTGTGGAGAGTATAGAGATGGAAGAGGATATGGACTCTCAGGATGGCACGAGGAATTCCTCAAAGCCGCCTACTCCGTATGATGCACAGTCCGATTCCCCGGCCACAGCAGCTGGTTTCTCTGGAATCACCGCCTTGGAGAACCAAATGAAAATTGTAAGCTCCACCTTGAGCTTGCAGCGGCAGAACAGCTTGAAGTCGAGTGACAACGGCTCTGCAGAAAGCGACGGCATGACAAATGATTCTTCCTCGGTGGTGGGAGATCCGGATTATCAGAATGGCAGGAGTCCTGCTGCCTCCGAGTCCGCATCGCTCCAGGCCCTGTCCCCAGCCACCAGCCAGGCTGAGAGCGTGAGGTCCAAGTCACCCAGCTTCAACAATCAAGAAGATGCAGGTGTGGGAAATAAAGCGGAGGGTCCTGAGACCATGTCTACAGAAATGGAAGGTGTCGGTGCTTTGGATTTAACCTATGGCAATATTGGTCGAAAGGTCATTAAAGAGGAGCCTGGGTTACACTTTGCCAACGGAGAATATGGTGAGTTATTTGAAATGCTGTCATAGTGCGGTGGGTAGTATCGGTAGCGGGGAAACCCTATCCAAGAAGATCCAACAGTTTTCCAGAACCATCTCAGTTTGCTCCTCCCCTCCCTTCACTGTGGGAGAAGGGACCATGCTGTGGGAAGCTGATGGGGTGTTTTTCACTTTTCTTACTGTAAAATCAGGCACAAAATTAAATGAAATTTAAAGATGATGTTTTTCTCCACAAAAGAGCATAGAGATTCTTAAAATAAGCAGAGGTTGTGTACTGCTCTGTCAGACTCACCAGGTAGCTCCCTACAGCTCCTTAAAGCTGATCTAGGTTTGCATTTCATGGAAAACTGTTTAACCTGAGAACATGGAATTGAAGCTCAGGAATGTTTTGTAGGAGTTTTGAGCTTTTTAGATCAATATCAGCCTCGGTGCTAAATTTGATGAAAAATGAGTGGTCTTACTGCCTAATTTCACAAATAACAACAGGGATTGGCTGATTACTTTCTCAACCTGCCTTCAAGCTTGTGGCAGTCCTGCTACATGGGGCTAAGTGAGGGCTTTGCTAGGGTGTTGTTCAGGCTCATGCTGCTACAAGGGCAGGGCTGGCTATCTCGGGTCAGATTAAAGCTTGGAAGCAGAAGAAGGTGGGATGAACATCGTCCTCACTGTCTTTCCAGGTCAAAACAGTATTCCAGCTGCTTTCGTTAGAGCCCCGCCAGCCCTCATCAAAATGGAAATGCCCAGCGAGCGTCCCATCAGCACCAGCCATTTCATCGGGCCGCCGGCGCTCTCGCCCGGCGTTGCCCCGCTGCTCGTGCCGCGACCCAAGTTCTGCCGCCCGGCCAAGCAGCACATCTGCACCACGTGCGGGAAGAACTTCTCCTCCGCGAGCGCCCTGCAGATCCACGAGCGGACCCACACCGGGGAAAAGCCCTTCGCCTGCACCATCTGTGGGAGGGCCTTTACAACCAAAGGAAACCTCAAGGTAAACTGCTGCCCGTTTTAGGGGGTTAAGTTGTGATTTCCTTTGTCAAGGAAAGCCGTGCTAGAGGCTTGTCTGTCTGATCCGTGGGGACAACCTGGACTTACATTCCTGAGTGGGTATCTTTGACTTCTGTCTCTTTTCTGAGTTTCTTCATGCAACATCTGGCTAAATGATTTATTGAAATTACAGCTGTCCCCTGTGGAAGTCTTACCCTAATTGGATTTTTTTTTCCTCATTCCTGGATGGTTTAGCCCTTATCAAGCCGATTGCTTCACTTTCATTTGGATTTGGTGGTGTTATTTGGTATGCATTCAAATATTAAATGCTAGAAAATGATGTTTAGGAGAATATGTGCGCTATACTTCATTGTTTCAAACAGCATGTGGGGACAAGGAGGGATAAAACTGAAAGAAGATATTCCTGAGATGGTACAAAGTTCTGGAGCATATGGGCCTAAGCGTTTGCTAGGGGAATGCTGCAAGTCTAGCTGTATTGTCAGGTTAATCCACTTGCTGTATAAGAGACTCAAAGGTTCCTCACGGTGACATTTTACTTCCCACAAGAAGGCTCTCTGGTCTCTCTGTAAATTCTGTTGGAGGGGAAAAAGTACTTAACTCTCCCGTGAGCAGTCACTTACTGGAGGCACTAGCAGTGTGTTTGTGGCGTGGAAGACCTTAGCTTAGGTGTAACATCTTTGAAATGTTTTACATTTTCCACTTACTAGTATTTGTCAGTGCGATCTGTTCACAAGAAACAATGTGGTTTTGGTGGAGGAGGAAACCCAGCCAATTTCACTTACTCTTAAATGTAAAAAAACCTTATGCTACAAGCACTTTGGCAGTGACATGTGAAGAGCCATGGTTACGTAGAGCTGCAGATTGACTGTATCCTACAAATTAAAGGAAGAGAACAACGTGAGGCAAGAACTAGCTAACTCAATTAATTATTAACCTGGATGCAAATTGGGTACACATGCCTTCTCTTGAGCAACTTGGCTTTAAGCACGGTGGAGCGTGGGTGTACCGTAAAAACAGAAGTATTAATGATTCTCTTTACTTTCCTCCTTCCCTGAAAGGTCCATGTAGGAACTCACATGTGGAATAACTCTGCCAGGCGAGGAAGAAGGCTCTCAATTGATAACCCCATGGCTCTGCTGGGCAATGATCCCAAGAAGGTATCTGAAATGTTTCCAAAGGATATAATGCCTCCTTCGGTGAGCATTGACCCCACAGTATGGAATCAGTACGCAGCGGTACTCAGCAATGGCATAGCAATGAAGACTAATGAGATCTCGGTGATACAGAGTGGTGGTTTACCTACCCTGCCCGTCACCATTGGGGGTGGTTCGACAATAAATACTGCTACGGTCTCCAAGATAGATGGGACCCAGTCTGGGACTGGTTCTGATATGGAGAAGGCCGGTGGCGCTGCTGCAGACAATGTGCCAAAACACCAGTTCCCTCACTTCATGGAGGAGAACAAAATTGCTGTTAGTTAAAAACTGTAGTGAAGTTGACACACAGAAAGAGCAAATATATATATACACAAACATATATTTTTAAGAGATTCCACTTCAGCCTCCTATTTTCCTATTGACGTGCAAATGATTTTATGGTTGTCTTTGTAAGAGTTGCCCAGAGTACAATCATGATATTGCTTTGCAAATAGTAAATAATAAAGAATAGGAGTTCCTTCTATTTGGAAAGATGCGGGTCTTGCAAAGTAGTTATTACGTGTGACTTTAATGTTGTACAGCCTTACTGAAGTTTCTACAACTTGAAATTCCAAAGTTTAGAATATTTACCTCTTTGAGTAAAATACTTGAGGGTTTGAACCGAGTGGACACAACCTACTGTTAATGGAAAAGCTTATATTTACTGATGGCAAATGAAAATTATTAATGCGGGTAAATATCCTAGAATGTCTGCCACCCTTTAGAAGTAGTCTTTCTGTTTGGTTTTTGGCTCTGTGTGGTTTCTGAATGTACTTTTTACTATAATGGCTATAAAAACTACAAAAAAAAAATCTTTTTTTTATATATATATAAGTTCCTTTTTGCCTCAAAAGTTCTATGAAGAGAAAGTTGCTGTTTTTCTTTAATCACTGCTCCTAAGGAACGGATTCTCTGTATTGTTGACTGCTGCTTATTTAATACTACTACTAGGACAGTCCTTCAAGTGTAGTGCCAAAACTCCTACTTCCAAAGATGTGCAGTTTTTCCTAGATGTTTTATTTCAATACCAAGAGCCCCAAACAAGCATGGGTGGGTATGTATATACTTTTTTTTTTTTCCTTGTATTTTGAAAGGGAAGACTTGCCTTGGGAAGTCAGGTCTAAAGCTCTGCAAGGAATCTCAGGTGACTGTTGCAAGTAGGCATGGGAACTGGTTTCCTTAGCAAGAGACTTTATTTTTTATTTTTGTTTGGGTAATATAGAAGATAATTCTGTGTAAACCTGTATTTAAATATGAAGTATTCATGCTTAGGTTAAATGCTTTGTGGGTTTTTGGATGGCATTCCTACTCTGGTCATTAAGTTTCTTGGTGGTCTGTGAATTTCATTCTACCAAAATGGTGATTAATGATCCATGCGTATTGTATGAAGGTTGCTGGGATAGTCATCTGGATTCTAAGTTATCTACCTCATTTTTTTCCTTTTGTAGATGTAGTGTCTATTTTTCTATTAATGACCACTGTAATGAACTGAGATTCAAGCAGATGCTTCCATGCACTATGTGAAACCAAAACCTGATGTATTAGTGGAAGCACCTGAAGACTTAACTGGACTTAACCTTTCACTATTCCTCTAACGTCTGCTGGAACTGTATGTGTAATGGAATCTGAACTAGATTGGAAAGTGAGCGTTTGGTGTGAAAGGACTGAAGGATGGAAAGACGTCTAATTTTTGGCTGCAGGAAATCTTCAAGTCCAGTCTCAGTTGTGGAAGGCCCTGCATAAAACTGCGTATTACCAAGTTTGTGTAATGTTGTTGCACCTGATTCTTGCTTATGATCTCTGTATGCCGAGTTGTGCCTTTCCTGCTGGACTTGTAAGAACATACCAGTACCTGTTTACACTGTAAAATGGATATTGTTACATAGAACATGCAAAAGCCTTCCCAATTGTCAAGTTTCTGCGTTGTGAATGTATGACTTTTAAGAATTCTGTAGTTTTGAGTATCTACTGATGCGTTTCTGTTGAAATTTTGAGAATAAATTTTGGGATGGCTTTTTCCACACTCAGTGCCTAACTTTTTCTGGCAAAGCATTTACTTCCTGAAGGGTAAGTTGGGTATGCAGCATTTGCTCTTTGTGCAAATACTTTTTTTTTAAGTCTGTGGTACTGGGTTATGGGTTTTTTTCTGTCTGTTTAATCAAACAATAGATTCTAGGTAACGGTGGAGGAGTCTCCACTAGATCGATTTCTGGGGAATAGCTGGGGCTTGCTGCAGGGACTGAGAGTTGTCAGGAATGTTGATCTCCTGCTAAAGCAGGACAGCAGCAGTGAGCACAATAACTAGGTGCTGTGCTCGCCCTAGGCAGCAAGGGGAGCACCAAGTTCCTAGTTGCCTGTGCTCAGTGATGCCAGTTGTGCAGAAAGCCAGAAGACTCCCTTGCCTTAAAGAGCAAAAGGAAAACTGAACTCTGAACATCAACCCTAATGTAGCAAAGGAGAGAGTTAAAGTTCTGACACTTAACCTGCCACCTGAACTACGGCTGTTGGGAGTTTTGCAGTTGGAAGTGATGCTGGGAGAACACAGTGCAGAACCTTCTGCAGCAGGGAGAGGCAATGCCTGATCGTGGGGCCCCGGCACAAGGGCAGAGGGAAAAGGCGCTACCAGTGTTGAGCAGCTCTGCAGGGAAGAAAGGAGGGATGAGGAGGGGAAAGAGGTTGTCCAGGAAGGTGGGAAAAGAAGGAAGGGACAGGAGAAGGGTAACAAAACTGATGGATGCACAAAAAGGTAGAAATAATTCACTTATTAAACTACATGTTCTGTGCAGATTGGTCCAAAGCAGCACTGTAGTTCCAGAAGGTAGAACATTTTGTGGTAAAAATAGGAGATGTGACCACCCCTTTCTGCTCAGGGAAAACAAGTGATTGCTTCAACCGTAGCTGTTCAGATCACAATGATAAGTAGTTTAAAAAAAAAAAAAAAAAAAAAAAAAAAAAACCATTGTATGTTGTTGCTAGCATGATAGCTGCATGAGCCGGAGTAAGTACGCAGAAACCCAGCGGTGCACAGACCCGCCTTGCTGTACCTATGCAGCTGTCTTCCTCTACATGTATTCTGATTTAAGATCTGGGGTCTTTTTTACAGATTCTGATTGTGTCCAGTGAAGCTCTATCACAAAAGCTACCTAGCTGGGGGCTCCATCTAGTTGTGTGTTTTGTAACAGTTAACAAGATGCAAATACCTATTTGGGTCTTGCGCTGTTTAAGTGTGCTAGTCGACAGGTAGGAAATGCAGGGCATGGGCAGGATGAGTTAAAGCTACTTTGTCAAAGCTTCCTGCTTGGCACGTGGGCCAGCTCTTCTGGTGGGCTAGTGGAGAGCTGCTCCCTACGCTTCCTACTCGGAGGAATTGCAGCCTTGTCATGGCTCCTTGTGCACGTGTTGGTAGAAGTGCAGCAGTGCATGCCTTGGCACTGCATTGCTGCAAGGATTTATTCTCCAGGTCATGGTGCCTGGCGTGCAGAGCTGTGTCTTGCAGCACAAGGACAGACTAGCTCCAGGTTGGAGCGCTGCAGTGAGTCTCGTGCTTGGGACAAATCACGGATCTTACCCTGAAACGTGAAGAACAGGTAGGACCTCTCTGCTGTCTGCCACTGGAGTGAAACTGGCCACTGTTACGGGGATGTTTCTGCAGCAAGGAGCCAAGAGAGCAACTGCATTCCCGAAGCCGGGAGCGCTGGGAATTGCCCACTCAGTGCAGCTATGGCCTGCACACCCCAGTGCTGGAACTGCCTGCCCTGGCAATGGAGTGAGATAGAAGCAACTTTGAGTTTTAACCGCTAAAAAGGACGGCTGGTGTTCTTCTTTTCGATGCTGCTGGAAAGCAGGGGTGAGCTTACTGAAGCTAACAGAGTTGTGGTATGAGAGGAGACCTGAGCATTGCACATGTGCCAGCATGCGCTGTCATAGCCTAAAGGACTGTCCTGGTCTCAGTGTTGCTGCTACTGCACCTGCATAGCAGCTTCTGCTCTGTGAAAGCAGCATATTTACTAGCACGCGCTCTGGGAGAGCTTGCTTTACTTAAATGGTAAATTGGAGCCTGAGCAGAACATCAGCTGATGGGCTGTTTCCCTGCTCTGCTCTCTGCCGTGTTTGCAATACACCCTGGAGCAGGAAGGCCCCTGGTTTTGCTTTTCAGAGCCCTCGTGGGGCTCCCGGCCCCCATGGGTGGGCGCCGCTCGCGCTGGCCCTGCTGCCCCCGTCCCGTGCTCGCGCTGACCTAGAAACACTCGTGCAGCAGGGCAGGAAACGCAGAGCAGGAGCGGAGCCGGCGGCCCCACGCACCTGCCCGCGGTGCTCCCTGCGCCTCGGGCTGACTGCTCACCAAGGGCAGGGTTTTCTGCAACATCCTGATTTCTGCTAATACCGCTGATGCTTGAGAAGGTGTCTGACAAATGTTGATTTATTGGGAAACAGGCTTTTTAGTGCCTATTGTGCTGATTTATGTGCTGGGTGTTGCCACCGGTCTGATGCTGCAAGGTTGTCCTTTCAGAGCTCTTCGTGAGCCCCTCTGGCTCTCGTGTTTTACACCCCAAACATTAGCTTTGCTGACTAAATTACATCATGCAGAAAATGTCTAATTCAAAATGAGAACTGGGAGATCTCATTTGCCTTATTTTGTAATAGCAGGCTCAGGCAGAACCCAGGCATTACTGAGGGTTTACATGAAAGCGTCTCTCTAAACAGAGATAAAACAGGCTGGGTGAGCAGCATCTAGCAATGTTCTACACAATTAAAAGTATCCTTTAGAATCCACTATGTGAGCAGCACTGTTCTATTCCATATATTGCCTACTTATATGTTAAACAAAAGATCGTTAAAATGAGTGAACCTTCTTTTCACGTGCCCTTTGTGTCTCTCGAGGCTATTGCAGTCCTTCCTGCTTGCAAAGTCTGGGTCTGCTTCAGAGTTTACAGGTTTGGGTTCTTTTCTTTTTGGTCAAACAGTGGTTGTTTCAATGAAGCCTGTTTGATTACCTAGGCCCATAAAGTCAGGAACACCTTTGAGTGAGTGATTCGAAGTGTCTAAATCTTTTCTATTCCCCCTATCAATTCTTCAGTCATTTTCTAGCTGTTAGAGCAAAACCTTTATATAGATGTTTTTGTAAAATTTGCAAATAAAAAATAAATACCAATTTATCCTCAGTTTAAGGCTACTCTTTTATTGCACCCATAGGATATATAACCAAAAAATAACCATCAATATGGTGAAAGCTTATTAAATAATTATTAGGAAAATGTTTTCAAGAGCTAGCGAAGTGAAAATATTTGAGGTTATTTTCTAGGGGGAAAAAAAAGTACTCTTTTCTCTATTAATTTGTATATGTTTTTCAACAGCTCTCCTATAGGCACAACCGTCTGACAATGTTGTTTTGCATATGTAACAAAGGGTTGTTTTGTTGATTTGTGACATACAATTGTGCAAGGAAGAAAAAGCTCCCATACCAAACCTGCACTTCCTCGGATCAACGTGAAAAGTATCTGCTCTGCAGCTTCATTATGGGAACACCAAATGGTCCCTCAATAGCAGCCTATGGCAGCAGGAGCTTTATTGTAGTTTCCCTTAGCAAGTGTTGATGGATTTATGGAGGGCTTCATTAAATATAGGCTTAAAGGATATCCGCTATCGCCCACTTGTCAAAAGGAAAAATAATATCAAAGCCATCCGTTCAGATCAGAGATGCAGGTGTTAACAGTGCATTATAATCTGGTAGTGTTTAACTCGCCAATTAATCGCAGTAGTCTTGTCTGCGTTCAGACATTTAAAAGATAAATTTAGAAGATGAATGCATCTTGTGCAGACTCGGGGCACGTGTACAATGATACCGTGCTGCTAATGATTCTGGCTTTGGCATCCTGGTTCATGCTCGTGTTTCTCTTACCAAAATGCACCTTCCTAGTGCCTGTGTATGTGTGACTCTTAGCCCCTGGAAGAGGCTGTTCTTGCTTGAATTTGTTCTTTTTTTTAAGCACAAATGCACCATTTGCAGCCCCTAGGAACCAGCGATGCCTTCACAGGGTTGGTCCTTGCAGGCAGCAGAGCTGCAGAGCCAGCTCTGAAACAAAGCAGAGAATGCCAGATGCACCAGGCTAAAGGCTCAGGCAGAGAAAGTGCATCCCCGTACGTGTAAAACAAGCACGTCTGAGAGCAAGCACAAATAATGATGTCTCAGTTTGCTTGTGCCTGTGTTGCTTGTGCGATCACAAGTGTTTTGTGCAGCCAGGATTCACCTCTGAGCCATCTCTTTAGAAAGCAGAATCACCTGTAATTTGCTAACTGTTCTGAGAGAAAAATGCTAAGGAGAGTAAAAGTGAATGCAGCTCAGTACGTCTCACTCCAAAGCTGAACTAGCCTTCCAGAATTAAAAAATCAAAACAATCTTGTTATTTCATATTTTTCAATGTTCATCAGACAAAAGCAAGGAAGGAGGCCTATGTATTACAGACTCAAACATTCATTTTCCAGCACAACTAAAACAGAATAAAATATATAGCATGTTGTCCTAGATAGGTAGTAAGTAGACGTTGCAAACGCACTGTCAAATTAACATCCTTTGGTTTCAGTGGGAAACTGTCGCCTAGGACTAGTCCCCTGGAGGAGATGAGGCGCCCACCTATAATACTGTTTATTACTTCTGTGTTCTTTAAAACTGTTGATTTCTTGATACTTGCTCTGCAAGACTTGGACTTTGTTCTCATTATGTCATATGAACTGGCTGTACATAAAATCTGATTTAGACACTTGTAGTCGGTCAGTTGCCAGAGCGAATCTCTGCTCATCGTTGTGTCCTTGCAGGGCGGATACAGGCGACTTGATGAGTATTTAGTGCACCAGGGACAAAGCTAGCACACTTGTGTGTCTGCTCTGGAAAGGAGTGTTAAGTCAATCTAGTCAGTCGCCTCGTGGCTTCGTACGACCTCTTTCATTAAAAAGAGGAGCTCAGCCTTGGACTGGGAAAGGAAAAAGAAAATGTGAAACGGGATATTGTACAGCAATAAAGACACTAACAGCATTTGATCAAGATTCCCTGCACGATAGACTCGGAAGCTGCAGAACAAGAGGCTCAGAATGGGTGCTAAGACAAGCCATTCAAGGGAAAAAAACAACTAGTTGCTTGATTAATTTAATCATTTGGGCAAAAGAAACCCTGGAACAAGCAGGGACAAGAGGAGGAAAACATAGAAAATGATTTAAAACTATGAAAGCTAATTAAGTCCTTTTAATTAGCAGCTATGCAGTATGAATTCTTCGATGTGCAGGGCTGGCTGGTGAGCTCAAGTTCTGTGCTTACCGAAATCGAACATCAGAAAAATAAGCCAGGGGCATCAGAGAAACCAAAGTCGTTTTATTGCCCTTGATTAAACAAAGCCAACTTTTTCATCCAAGGCTGGAAACTTTCCACTGGGGACTCCCTCTCAACACACAAAATGAAAAAGGCTTCACCCCTCACTTCAAAACCAGAGAATTGGAAGCCTGGGGAGCCCAAACTGCTGTGGACCGAGTGGGCACCCTCGCATCCCTGTGCACAGCTACCCCTGCGCAAGCTAAGCGCTAAGGAGGACGTTCAGCCTGATGGGCTATGGCCCAGCCTCATCTTATTTTTAGCAGTGATTTTTCTAACTGGAAGTCAAAAGCATCGCAATTCAGAAACATGAAGAAGGTGGTGAACAGTGTTGGATGCTTTGAGTGCCACAGGGTGGGATGGCTTCTCCTCCCGCTATGGCTCGATTGCTGCTGCTCTTTGCTACGAGCGTTACTGCTTTTAACCCAGCTCTGGGTGAGCCAGGCCCGTGTCCCTTCCCTCCTCCGTGGGGCTGGATCCGATGGGCTGGATTCCCATGGAGGGCAGAGTGGGGAAAGTGAGGAACTACAGAAAGGACCAATTTCCTTTCCACGCGAAGGAGCCGTGTCATCCGTTTCTGTCCTGAAGCACAGAAACGGCAAGGGTCAGACTGTGATGCTTTAAAAGAAAATTGCAATTTTAAACCTTCTACCTGGTGCCACTTCCAATTCAAAGAAAATAACACTGATGTTTGAGAGGTTTTATTTCAGTTACAGACTGAGCCTCAAGTCTTGAGGTTATGATTCTCATTTAAGCCAGTTATAAAACATTAGACCGGTGGTTTTGTGGCAATGGTCTTATCTTGCATAACAGTTTTGGTCAAGTATAGTATCCTGTTTAGGTTTTTCAACTGCTGCTGTTACTAAACTACTATCACATAAAGTGAATTCTATCATCTATATCCTTCCTCTCACTAAAAATAAATAAACTGGGAAAAAAATGAACAAACATGTTTCATGAGCTGAAATGTTTATACAAGGAGAATGGATTTCTATTTCAGTTGTCCTCATAAGTTGATATGAAAAGTAAGATTGATAAGAGTAAGAAATTAAAATATAACTATGTTGAAAGAGAGTCTAAAAGCCAGTTCTACAGTTTTTGTAAGAAAAACTGCAATAGATATAGAATGGCATTAAAATTATCAACGCAAGCATTCTTTGTATTTGTGGCTAAAACTGGTATAACTTTTCTATTAATTACATTGTTGAAATGTCCTCATTACAAAACGTCGGGATGACTCCACTTCAACTGAAAAGGAGAAAATTTAAATGACAGTTGTGAGGTTTGTGCTGTTGTAATCCATGGGATACCCTGAGCTGTCACTTGGTGAGTTCTCATAGGACTTGCTGCATTTTACTGGTCTTTCCTCTCTCTCTTTGCTTTTATTTTTTCCTAATAGTCTTAATTTTTCACTTGGAAAATATTATCCTTTAAATTACTCATTAATAGCTAATAAATTATTTTCTGAAGAGAAAATTCCCCAAGAAAACTTGTGGGCTTACATGATTCTCATGCAAACTTAGCATTGAAATGAGATGGTCTAATCACACTGAATAGAGCAAACCCGAAGCTGCAGGTTAGAAGCTTCTGGGGCAGCTGCTGCATCCTTTTAGGAAAGCTCTTGGTGCTCTTGCACTTGGAAAAGGTTCAGCTTGTGCGGGGCTGCAGCGTGAGATGCTGAGATGGACACGTCAATCGGACGACTTCATGTGATCTTTATCTGCACTGGGCATTTCCACCGTCAGTGTTAAGTGCCCTGGTCTAAATCTCGGTGGTTTTGAACAGAAAGATGCGACCCCGATAAGAAGGCATCTACTGACCTTGTGTATCCATGGACAGCATAAACAAGGCTTCAGTCAGAGAAAAACATCTAACAAATTGTCAATAGTGAAAATGCCTAACGCCCGCGGGGTGGTTCCTGCGGAGTGAGTCCCATGGGAGAAGTTTCTGGCCCCAGCCCTGGTGTACCTGAGTCGCTGCCCTTTTCCGGCTGCTGAAGGCTGCGCTCAGCATGGACCCTCTACTGCAATAAATACATGAGACCTCCCACAGTTTGTTTGTTTGTTTTGTTTTATTAATATAAATCCAGTCACTTTGCAGGTCTGATGTAGAGCACAACGAATTGTGCCTTGTGGGGCAAGAGGAGGAATATTCAAGGAGTGAGGGCTGCTGCTCATCAACCAGACATGAAACCATGACATGGAACCAGCCTAACGAGTTACACCATGCAGAGGCAAATTGCTGTTCTCCAGTATTACTGCTTTATTTTCTCAACTACTTTTTTTTTGTCTTCCTCACTGACTTTAATCAAACTAGGCTATCGTCTCCGTTTCTGGTGGTTGACCGGATATCATTAACCCTCTGAGGCTTCCCAATTTGTGGTTTTTCTAAATGTAACATCCCCCATTTTCAAAAGAACGTGTTAAATGATTCGACCAACATCTTTCATTATAACACTGCTAGAGAAGTATACATCACTTAAATGGGATCATTACAGTGCGGGAAACAGTGCTGTAAATTGAGCTGTGAGAGGGGTAAATGGCCGAATGACACGGAGATGTGACCTGCAGCTCGGGCATCCTGCGTGCGCTGCAGCCAGCAGCCCTCGCGGGCACCTGCCACCCGGGCGGCTCGAGAACCCCGCAGGCCGCTGCGACGGGCCCGGGATGATGGAGCCGAGCTGAGCCCGGAGGATGCGGAGCAGGGCACAACGGGGCAGAGTGAAGCAGTGCTCGGAGGAGGCCGCGACACACTGAGGATGGGCAGCGGCAGGGAGGACCCGGGATAAGAGCCAAGCGCGGGATAAGGCCGAGCAGGTGGCGGCCGCGCTGGCCGCAATAGCGGGAGCGCGAGCGGGCCGAACCGAACCGAACCGAACCGCCTAGGGCGGGGCTGGGCGGGGCGGCACCTGCGCGCTGGCAGCGCCGAGCCTGGCCCCCTCGGGCCGAGCCGA